>JAGFNQ010003007.1:142809-209930 GCA_024364735.1 Boesenbergia rotunda | reverse complement strand
ATTTTTGCACCATTTGTAGGAGTTAATCATCATCATCAGACAATTATTTTTGATTGTGGCTTTATAAGTGATGAGAAAACTGAGTCTTTTATTTGTTTGCTTAACAAGTTCATGGAAGCAATGTCTAAAGGTGTACCGAATGTAATCATCACTGATCAGGATCCTGCAATGACAAAAGTCATCACCCAAGTTTTCCCTCAGACAGTGCATCGATATTGTTTGTGGCACATATTGAACAAATTCCCAAATAAATTAAACCCTTTGACTTTTGGTAACTACTATCAAAGCATAAAGAATGCTATTGGAAATTCTATACAACTGATGAATTTGAAAAAAAATGATTAACGAGGTTTTTCCAACCTCGGGCGACCGACCCGACCTTACGGAAGTTTCCCACCAACCGTCAGGGTAAATCGGGAAGCGCTCGGGCGGGCGGTCTAGAAGCCCAGCGTCCCAGGGTTCGCGCCCCATTTGGAGGAAAAATTCCTACAAATACGCCGTAGCTGGGGATCGAACCACGGATGCTTGGGATAGCGACTACTCGCCCTACCGCTGCACCATAGCCCCGGAGATACACCTGATGAATTTGAGAATTCATGGAAAGAGGTTATCAAGTGTGCTAATTTGGAAAAAAATGATTGAATGTCATTGATGTACGAATTGTGACATAAGTGGGTGCCAACATATATTAGCCATGTATTTTGTGCTGAAATGTCAAGTAGTCAGAAATTTGAAAGCTCACATGCATTTTTTAAGAGGTACGTCTTAAATAAGAATTCATTGATGGATTTTATCACTCGTTTCAATAGGGCACTGAGACATCAAAGACATAATGAGTTAGTTGTTGGCCATATTGATATGAATGAGCATCCCAGGATTAAGACAAATTTGCCAATGGAAATTTAAATGGTTAAATAGTACACGAAAAAGAAATAGATGGAGTTTTAAAGTGAAATGAGTAAGAGTCATAGTTATTATATGTAATAAGCATCTATAGAAGTTGAGTAAGTGGTTTATCATGTGATGAATTTTCAAAGTTGTTCTTCCTCCAAACCAAGGGTCCTCACGCATGATAAACAGAAGGACTACATATCCTGTAGTTGTAGGAAATTTGAGTTCGATGACATTTCATACAAACATATGCTAACTTTTTTCGTATCAATCAAGTGTTTTATTTGCTTGATAAGTATATACTCAAACGATTGACACAAGGTGCAAAGGTTGGAGCAATATATTCTTTGGGAGAGTAAAATTTCATCAATGATCCAAAAAGGTGTTCGATATTAAGACACTCAAGGTTATCCCATAAAGCTTCATTATTAATAGATGAGGGGATAAATTTCTTGGATGAACAATTTAATTTTATCTATAACAAAATTAAATAGATGAACATTAGTAAAAAAACATGCGACAATGGACGTTAAAGGAAGAAATCCAAGAAGGGAGCCCTTATTATTATTGATCCTTTTTTGGTAAGAACAAAGGAATGTGAAAAAAGATTAAAATCATCAAAGGAGAAGTCAATTTCAAAGTCTCGACTATGTCGTGAATGCAGACATCGAGGTATGTCACATGATAAGCGCAATTGTCCAATTTTACAGCAAGGGTATGTATCGATTAATTCACATTTATATGATAATTATTTGCAAAGTAGTTCTCTAATGCATTTTATAAATATGATTATGTATCTTACCCGATCAACTATAGATAGTCATCATAATAGTGATGATGACACATATGAAAAAGAATTGACAGATATAGTTGGTACTATCAAAGCTTTATTAAATTATAGTGGTTGATTGATTGGGAAATTGAAGTTAATAATTTTTTTATTATTGCAGATTCTAACAACATGCTATAGAATAAATGAAGATTTAGCAAACAATGAAGATCAGTAAATAACAAATCACACTGTAAGTAATTTATCCTACAAGCTAGTTGCTTATGCTTGTTAAATTGCCTAGTTGCTTATGCTTGATTTTTCACTGCTTAATTGCTTATGTTCATTTCATAGGAATTAGGATTTGCATCTGGGTTGAAGATTTACACGTGAAGTCCTTGATTTTTTCCCCCTATTTGGATTAAGCACCAATTTCACTTTCAGTTGTAATAAGGAATTCCTTTGCGAACATTTTGATGTCTAAATTTATCACTCAAACATACTAAAAAGTGACTCATGAATGCTCAGATTTACATAATTGGATTAAATATTTTCTTCCATGGATGATGCATCGTGCTCTTTCATGTTTCTTTTGTCGAAGTTTTAGATGGCTTGCCATGCGTCTGAATTATATTTGCATAGTTTTAAAATAAAAGTATTGTTTTAGAGATCTGTGGGTGTGTGATTCGAATTTATACAGTAAATAAATATCCAATAGTGTCAGTATATTTAAATCAAATTTATTATAGAGCTAATAGTAATAAAAGAAATTGTTTGAATGATTCACTAATATAATCATAGCACCGTGTTCTATTGACAAACTTTTCTTTCTTTTATGTCATTGCAGAGTTGTCCTGACATCTTCGATTGTTCTGTTGTTGTACATAATCATAGAAGTTTTTCCTTGCGTGGCAACAACATTAGTAGACGGGATCCTCTGTCCCAGAGGGTCCCTATCCTGCCTGTCCTATACTTGTCAGCGATGGTTGGCGAGTCATCCGATCGATGATCACACACTATTGATAAATTTTTGATCATCGTTCCAAATCAAACGATATCCTGGGATAACGGTGAATCAGTCGGAATCGCCGTATTTCAATCTCGTCGGATTTGACGGTGAATATGGCGAGATCGCAATTGTGACGATACCCGACGGGTTCACCGTACCTCATCAGGGTATAGTTTTGTTCGGGACGGTGGCCGGAGGCCGTCAGTAGTGTTCGATCGACAATCGGATGACTCGTCGGCCATTGTCGATGATCCCGACCTTGCTTATGGGTAGCTCGGCCGGCCTAGCCAGCTAGCCTAGCGCCACGGACACCCCGTAGAAAGGCCAGCAGAGGCCTCCCTGGGGAGTTTCCCAGTCAAGGACTTTCCCGGGCCACGAACGACCGAACCCGGTCGTAGTTCAGTGGCAGGTCAGCCCCGGGCACCTTCCAACCCGGCCACCTGGCCCCATTCCCGACCCCGGGCTAGGTCAGGGGAGATGATCCTCCGCCCCCGTAGATCTGACAACCTACAGACCTGGAACATGGCGATACGGATATATCCCGACAAACCCCTGACTCAGGGTGTACCCTGCACCTCATATCTCCTAACCGGACGCATGGCGTCCCATGCTCCCTAGACATGACCCGACCCAGTCCCTGTCATTCGGACCTGCCGGTCGGCACTCGGTCTTCAGACTAGATCTTTCCTACGTCGCCCTACATCAGTACATCCGGGGTACGACCATGACGTCGGGATAATATACACCTTACTCATTCATAACGCACGTCGCGGACACCCCGCCGACTCAGTACTCGCGTACTAGCAGAGCACCCCGCGCCATGACGCGGAAGGACTCTCCCATGAGCAGACAATCACCCTACCCCTATACTGTTGATACAGATAGGGGTTGTCGGCTCCTCCGGCTATATAAGTCCCTCCCCTCCTTATTCCGCAGGTATGCGCTACAACACTTCCACTTTACTCTCCTGCATTTCCTTTGCTCTATTCTACTGTCTGTGGATACTGACTTGACTGTCGGAGGGCCTGACCGGGAAAAATCCCCGGTGGGTTTGCTAACGGCCATCTTGTCACAGGTCCTAGCCAGGTCACAGTCAACGCAGAGCCAGGTCAGCAGAACTCGTGGCACCATGTGTACCATCTCACCCATGGGACTTCCACCTCGCTTCGCGACAGGATCAGTCGACAAGTGGGATAGAGGGACAAAGATCCTCCGTGGGATTGAGGATCCGGCCTCCAACATTAGTGCTTCCTAAGCTCAGAAGCTATCTGTTGGACGCTCTCCTTCAATCAGTTTTTCCTTGTATGGCAACAACATTAGTGCTTTCTAAGCTCAGAAGCTACCAACCATCGATATGATTAATACAAAGGAGCCTACTGCAATTTGCTTAATGTCTGTGGAGAGGTTTATCTTGAAAATTGTCATGTAAATTATAGTTTATCTTAGAATAAGTTATCTAAGCTGCAGTCTGTCGCAGCACGTCTTAACAGCTTTAGTTTTCTTTATTGTTGGCAGCTATAGGTCTTAAAAACCAAGAGAACAAATGTTTAAATGTTAAACATGAATCCAAGATTATGACCCGGCAAATAAGGCTCGATATTACCACTAAGTTCACCAAAGTTTACCAGATAATATTCTGTACAAACAAAACAAAACAAAACGGCAAATGTCAATGCAATACCAGAACTTACCAGGACAGCAAAACACCAAATGACTATTGAATCGCTATAGAATGAGCTTCATGGAACAAACAAAACACCAAATGACATTGCAACACCAAAACTTACTTGGACAGCTACAAGTTTTAGAAAATTTGAGAGTAAACTTGACAGAAACAGTTGAGGTTGATGCAAATTCCATGTTAACAAAACAACTTGTTCATGGCTACTATAAATCCATAACTCATTTCCAATTTTTATTTTTATTTTTTTGACAACAGAACAACTTTTTTTGACAAAATTCCTAGCTTCAAATTCTGAAAATTTTCTACAGCGCCATTCTCTAGCTCAACTTGAGCTCCTATCTCCACATATATTTCCCAATTATCTTTGGAATTGATCCTAAAATTTTAGAAATTTTCAAATAATTTACGAAAGGGTCGGAAGGATCGCGTCGACAATGACGAAGGATTGGCAGCAACCTTGTATCCTGTATGTCTAGCAGTGACAAGGGACAGGCAGCAACCTTGTATCCTTGTATGTCTAGCAGTGACAAGGGACAGTGGCACTGGACAGCGACGCTAGCGCTTAGGACAGCAGCAAGTTTGTTGTCGTTCCTTGCTCAGATGGCAAGGCTATCGGTGGTGATCAGGCACCAACGACAAAGGCTGTAGCCAAGAAGATTGGCGACGGCAGAGGAGAGCTCCAGTGGTGCTTCCTTGGGCAGCGCCAACACAAAGAATTTCGACCTTTTTCTTTGTTCGCCAACGCACACGAAGAAGTAAGAAGAGGGAGGGGGTAAACAGCAAAGAAGAAGAAGAAGAAGAAAAAAGAATGCACCATAACATAATTGTATATATATATATATATATATATATATATATATATATATATTATATATATAATGAACCTTGTCAACTATATAATCTACCAAGCGCTGAACCTGCTCACATTAAACATCATCATGAGTCCAAATCGGCACACAATCGAAATGAATGCTCTCATAGGAAATTGAGTCATTGAGGTTTTTCTGAATAATTTATTTGAACAAGTTTTGAAGGCCGAATTGGCCTACCCTCTCAAATAGAATAAAGGACATCGAGCCTCTACCGGCTAGCAGCAGCAGCAAAACTTTTGTGACCTAGGAAACCTCATTAATTTTGGTTAGCGAAGTTGATACCCTTTTCTATCGAGGCTTTCAGTTCTGGCTTAAGCTTTTCCAACCCCTCTTTCTCATAGTCAGACAGAAGCCCTAGTCCGAAAACTTCTTCCACTCCATTCTTTCCCAACCTCACCTGCGCCACGACAAGGATGAAGAATTAATGTGCGTGCTAGAACAAGAAATACCACGTGCTTAGATTTTTTACTATTGTGAATTCCCCTAGCAGTGTCACTATATAGTAAGTGTAATGGTGGATTGAAGATCTAGATCCTCGACAAAAAAATGCGAAAAAGTATTTAACGATTTCAAGGATTTGAAGCCATACTATACAAACTACATTATCTATAATCGACTTAACCAGTTGAAAGAACTAACCTTAGATGCAAAGAATGGCAACTCTGTAATGGTGGATTGCACAAATGAACACTCAACAATGTCTGGAGTGCCATTAAGACCTTTCAAACATGCATCTGCAAAAATTGCTCCTGCGTATCTGCATGACAATCTACCATTTAGTTTCAAAGAATAAATTTTAACGTTTCGCCTGCAGCTACATCACCGAAATAGAAACAATTCAGACCCTTGATTATCAAACCTAAGACATATAACAACATACTAGTCAAGTTACATTTCAAGAATTATATGGTTTAAGTCACATCTAAGCAAGATATAATATGGTTCACAGGATATGATTTGATCCACATCCAACTTGTCCTAAAAAGGTTGGGTCACAAAATTTAAAAAAAGGATAACATCAAAATGTTTGGAAGATAATCGTGTGGGTTAATATATTTAATTAAATGTGTTCATAAATTGCTATCTTAAAAGTGGAACCAATTAAGCGATCTAATTAAGTTATATTTATGGGGTTCGGAGCACTAAATTTAAATATAGATTTTATTTTGTGTAGAGGCTTATTCTACTAATTTATGACGAGATAAATTAGAAATAAAAAAAATTATAACTCTTTAGTTTCAATTAATATGTAATCTTAACTTTATTGACATCCCATCATTATAAACTTCTAAAAGGGTGCAATTGATCTGAAAGACTTCAACAAGATTAAACATGTGTTGTTATGGACTCAAGTATGATTCAGATATACTATTGTTTATCATGTTGATATGATATGGAGGATTGTGAATTTAGATTTCTATTTTGAATCTAAAATTATTTTCTAACACAAGAGAAGTGGGTGCCTTAAAGTACAACACAATCTTCTTTATATATAATAGAACACTTTTAATAGCCAATAATAAATTTAAATCTCCATCTGAACTAATTTGGCCAACAATCTTGTAATGACAGTCAAAAAATAATGCCATAGTTGCTAGTAGAGATATGCATCATTAAGATTGATTAAAAAAATAAATAAAAGAGAAATGAATCATAAAATCACAGAATAAGAAGTTATAACTTACGCCATTGACAAAGTTGCAGAGCCTTTTCCAGCCTTTGCCTCCACAACCTCCGTCCCGCCATCCTGGGTCCTCTTGGTGAGGGCCTGGATATCCTCGTGGGACAAATCATTACTAGCAGGAGTTGCCTGTACAACAGAAACCACAAGTTATCAAAGATCAATGGAAGTGCAAAAGCCAACATTGGAACATCAAATCCACAGCAATCACCTGGGAGAACAGAGGCAAGATGGTTATGCCAGCATGCCCACCAACAACAGGAACATTAACATCTGCATAAAAGACAGCATTTTTCAATTTGAATGTTGTTATCACCGAATCAACACTCCAGTATATCGCATATGATAGGAAGAAGGCATTACCAGCTGCAGGAACATTAGCTTTCCCAGCATAGAAGGTTTTAGCTCTGACTACGTCGAGGGTAGTGACACCGAACAACTTTCTCTCATCGTATGTTCCTGCCTTCCTGAACACCTCAGATGCAATTGGCACAGTAGAGTTCACTGGGTTGCTGATCATAGTAACAACAGCCTGATACAGAAACAAGAGCACAGATTGATTCTCCTTGAAGGGGAAAAGAAAAAGAAGGGAGTTCATATGTCAGTCGAGGCGAAAGAAACACATACGTTAGGGCAGTACTTGGTGATGGCGGTGCATAGGGACTTAACGATGCCAGCGTTGATGTTGAAGAGATCGTCACGAGTCATGCCGGGTTTCCGTGGCACGCCTGCGGGGATGATAACCACATCGGAGCCCTCGAGCGCCTTGCCGAGCTGCTCCTCGCCGGCATAGCCGGCCACCTGCAGACCCATCAAGTAACAGATCCGGAACCACATATCCGATCAGATCCGCCGCGAGGGACAGGCGTAAAGAGGGCAGAAAGAGCGAGGGAGATGCGCTTACCTGGGCGCGAGTGTTGATGTGGCTGACATCGGCGGCCACGCCGGGGGTACCGACGATATCGTAGAGGGCGAGGTTGGATACAAGAGGGTTGAGCTTCATGAGGAGGGAGAGGGGCTGGCCGATCCCGCCGGCGGCACCAAGGACGGTGACCTTGCGATCCGGGGCGGAGACGGAGGAGAAGAGGCGGCGGGCGGAGGGGCCGTTGCCGCAGCGACGGAGCGCGGACTCGGCGGATCTGACCAAGAAGCTCCTCATGGTTGGGAACGGTCAAAGGAGATGAAGCTAAAAATGTGTGGCGAAAAGAGCTAGGGTTAGGAGTGGCTGTATTTATAGGGAGGGAGAAACTGCAGTCGAACAAAGAAGCCGTGGAAGCCCAAGCCCAAGTTAAGTTGATTAACAAAAATATTATTTAAATATTATTATCAGTATCTAACTTACGTCAATTAATTTTGATGATAACCATGTAGGATCGAAGAAATCAAGAGGGGGGAGAGGTGAATTTTGATCGTTTAATTTTTTTTGTCTCATTTTGTAAGACTGAATCAACGTAAATCACAGCGGGTATAAAGTAAAACAGATTGTGATACAGTTTGATTTTACTTGATTCGTAATCCAGTAACTATTATTCTAAGTTTCACGATCGTTGATCACTTTCAAGTGGACAATCACTATAGCTCTTCTCTTAAAATTCTTTTGGAGAGAAGTAAGTTCGTATAAATATAAGGTATATGGTAACAAATTACTTATCCCCTTTGAAAGTATGTAAAAACAACAAGAATATACTGACAACAAGCATAACAAATGAAACATAAGTTGTCCGAAGCCTCCTAGCATAGTAGTAGATGAAACTTGCACGAACAGTGGCAACAAAAATGACATTAAGCATAGAGAGAATTGATAATCGGCTTGAACCCCTAGGCCTTCTTTTATAGGCATGGTTCAGTCAACTGAAATCTCGTTTCATCAACTGATCATTTTCGTCGACGGAACCATCTATCTATCAATTGATGTCAGTGCCTTTCCTTATTTGCCCCGATCTGATCCACTCGATCTTGTGAATCACGTTGTTCGGTCGACTGATAAAACTTGTCTGTTGACAAAACCTGTAGATTTTCTTTCCTACATGATTTTATTTGATTATCTAGCACTTTCCAACTTTGATCAGTCGGCTAATCCCCTTGATCGATCAACTGATCCCCACTTTCCTTCTTTGCTGGATTTTGAATCACCTTGTGCTTATCCACCCAAATTATTCATTGATCCTTTGGTTTTGTCACGCCTCCAGAGGCCCATGCTTACTCGAAAATCGAGCAACATCTCCCCTGAACGGCGGACAATATAAAGCTTAGAATACATATATATCTCATCCATCTCCACATGTATACAAGACATAAAATCCAGCCACACAGGACTGGCAACAATCGAAATAAAATAATAACAACACATCCACGCAGTTTAATAACATCTAAATAATAAATAATATAAACTTTGTAAAAGAAATGCAAATATCCCATAAAGTCTAGCATAGTTAAGTACATGTCCATTGGCAAAATAAAACCAACGACATCTCCAAAAAATAAAAAAAAACAATTCAAAATGGAAACTCAGCACTGAGGGATGGCAGATAGATCCTCTCCTAGCGGCATGAGACGTAACTATCCATTACCTGAAACAAAAAGGAAAGCAAGCGGTGGTGAATCCGGGATCGAACTCTGCTGGTATAATAAATAGATAAATATATGGTATAAACAAGATAAATAAAACAGATAAAAATAATGTACACAATATCCGAAAAGTAGATCATATAATAAATCCGAAAACATACCTGTGGGGCATGATCAAAAACCCCCATACCAAATTAATAAGTTGCTTGTACTACTAAGCAGATCCAGATCAAATAATAAATGCAAATCAAATACATATATACATGTTAATCAAATGCAACAATCATAGCTAAAACAAATGCAAGATACATTGTATGCAAAATGATGCAATGACATGTGTCACCTCTACACACCAATCTACAACCATTACACATATCTGCTTGGGCAACCGAGCAAGAGCTGTGACAACTGTACGCACTCTCAGATTCATCTTCTATGAGTGGTCAACTGGACAAGATGCTAGGATAACAACTTCAATCCCGACCCCTAAGAAAAGGGGGAGCATAACGACTCTATATCGAAGACTCCAAGGGAGCACAACCGCTCTAATATCCAAGAACAAGGAGGAACAACCTCTGACTCCAAGAAGGGGAGCACAACCGCTCTAGTACCCAATGGGGGAGCACAACCGTTCTACCTATCCCTCATAAATAACAGAGGCGATGTCACTGCCAGCTACTACTCCAACAACTACTACTACCCATGAGTAGTTGAGAATAGCACGACAGGACGGTCGCATATGTTGGTGTAATTTGCACTAATAGTTAAACCTGAGTTTTGATGAATGACAAATAGGTTAAAGTTAGACTTGCTTTTGGTTTTGACCTCTTTACTAAGTGTGCAGGGTTGAAAGACTTAGGACCTGACACCAGGCTGAAGTCCAGGGTGGTTGAGTCCTGGCGGGAAGTCCAGGGTGGTTGAGTCCTGGTGAGAAGTCCAGTTGGGTTCACGGGGCCTGACAACTGGCTGAAGCCCAAGTTGGTTGAAACTTGGCAAAAAGACCAGGGTGGTTGAGCCCTGGCAGGAAGACCTGGTGGGTTAAGAAGTTGAGTAGAGCTGCACGAGATAAGTGAGGTAAGTCACTGGAGGAGCGAACCAGTGAGGACGGGTCCTATTTTAGGACTGTAGGCGCGGTCCAACTTAGGCCCATTTTGGTGACCTCGGTTGAGTCCTGGTTAGATCCTTATCCAGGTTTGGACGGGGTCTAATTAACTCTAAATGCATTAACTCTATTTTACAGAATTTATTTAATTAGATTCTAAATGCATTAACTCTATTTTACAGAATTTATTTAATTAGATTTTGTAGTTGAATTTTATAAAATTATTCCTTATCTAAAGCCTTGGTGGAGGATAAATTATCATTTAAATTATTCGTATTTCCTTCTTTTTAGAGAATAAAATTATCCCTACTAATGCTTAAAATTCTCACGTAAAGCTTAGCTGGAAGGATAAAATCTCCTTTTAAATTATTAATAAAATTGTAAGAGGATAAAACCTCTCGGTTAACTTTTCAATATTCTGTATTTATATTTTATTTAAATTATTTTCTTAATTGAAGCAAAGGATAGAAACATTATCTTTTTTTTAATTATTTTATCTTGTTGATGGATAAAATTTGAGCTGAGAAGATCATGCATCGAGGCACTATAAATAGAAGCAAGCAAGCCCTCTAACAAATAAGAAAATTTGATTCTGGTTTAAGCTTTGGCGCTCTCTTGCTTCCACGCTCCTCTGCTGCGGTTTGTGCTTTGACTCGACGCTGTCTGACCGCTGCTGGAAGATCGCTCCCAACACCCAAGCTGCTTCAGATAAATCTAAGTGTTGGGTAACGAATTTTTTTTTTTTGCACTTAAATTATTTAAGGGGGAAGTGTAGGGCTGTTACACTTCCGCCCAATCTTGTATTCGAATCACTCTATCGGTAGTTTGTCGATAGAGGTTTTTAGTAGATTGCCCACAGGAAAGGTTCAAGGAACCTGGGCCTTCGAGTAGGAGTCGGCGAAGGCTCCGAACGAAGTAAAACTCCTCGTGTAATTTTTTTATTTTTCGCTTTCGCATTTCGTTTTAATTTTTCCGCTGCGCACGTTATAAAAAGCATCGTACAATTTTCTATCGACTCTGATTTTATAATGAAGATTTTAAAAGTCACGTGATTCACCCCCCCTCTCACGTGCATCGGTCCTACAAGTGGTATCAGAGCCAAGTTCGCTCTGTATCGGTGCAACCACCATAAGAGCCGGGGGAAATCCAATTCTTTTTCGTTTGTTTTTGTGTTTTCGCTGCACGATCTAAATTATGTATTGTTGCCTAAATTTAGATATTTTCTATCGATTTTACTCGAATTTGGGCAACACCATTTCGAGTCGTTTTTTGTTCCTTTCTTCTCCTTTTCCTACCACACTACTAATCCAAGACCTAGTCTTGGAACAAGTGTTTTTATTGTTGTCTATTTCAGATGGCTCAAGGTGAAGGATATAGTACTGCCCGTCCTCCGCTCTTCAATGGGGAAGACTTCCCTTACTGGAAACGAAGAATGGAGGTGTACCTAAAGACTGATATGGATCAATGGTTCGCGGTGCAATCTGGCTACGAACCACCAATGGACGAGGGAAACAATGCACTACTGAAGCATGACAGATGGAACCTAGAAATGAAGAAAAGGGCTCAGATTGAGTTCAAAGCACAGAACACACTCCAATGCGGACTAACCAAAGAGGAATTGAACCGTATCGGCCCAACTGAATCTGCCAAAGAACTTTGGGACAAACTGATTGAACTGCATGAAGGCACCTCAGATGCGAAGGTAACAAAAAGAGATTTGTTATTGAATAAATTATTTAACATAAAAATGCAGGAAGGTGAGTCTGCAAGCCAACTCCACGCCCGGATCAAGGACATACTAAATGGACTCTACCTCATTGGGCACAAACAAGAAAATAGAGATATTATAAGGTATGCACTAAATGCCTTTCCTAGAAACTCTTTATGGGCATCCATCATAGATGCTTATAAAATTTCTAGGAATCTTTCCAAAATAAATTTAGATGAACTATTCTGTGAATTAGAACTGCACGAACAAACTAACGCCAAGGCCGAGAAAGGAATTGCTTTGTTTGCAGGTTCTTCAAAAGAAGTCAAGTCGAAGAAGAAAATTCAAGAATCAGAAGAAGAGTCAGACTCAGACTCAGATGACGAGGAACAAATGGTTAACTTAGTAAGAAAAGTCCTCGCCAAAAAGAAAAGCAAATTCTCGAAAAGAGATTTCCAAAAGATAATGAAGCCAACTAGTTATGGAGACAAAAGCAAAATAACCTGCTTCGGTTGCAACAGAAAAGGACACTTCAAACATGAATGTCCCTACAAAACGGAGGACCAATCAAAGAAAAGCAAGAAGAAGAAGGCTCTTCAAGCCACCTGGGACGAGAGTTCGGATGACTCTGACTATGAACCACCAAAGAAGACAAGCTACCTCGCGCTAATGGCAACTGGACCCGGGTCACACTCGGACCACGACGAAGATTCCGAATACGAGTCGAGTCAAGAGATCAGACTCTTTTCGGACGACTCGACTAAGGTATATTTAGATTCAGTTAATGAAATTTTTTTAAAGATTATTTCCATTTTAAATAAAAAATTACTTGCATCTGAATCTAGGAATGACCAACTCCTTAAGGAAAATCAAGACCTTAAGGAGCAATTAATTAATACCAGAACATTAACTGAACAAACTCAAAATCAAAAGACAATTGAGCTTGAAACTGAAAACTCCACTCTAAAGGGCGAAGTCCTAAAACTTAAGGATCTACTAGCAACTTTCACAACCCGATCCAAGAACCTTGACCTCATTCTTGGATCACAAAAGGGCATGTACAATAAATCTGGGATAGGATATAAATCAGGATCAGCCCAAAGATCCTTTATCTCCTTTATCCACCCCCGCAAAAATCAACGAAAAGCGTGGGTTCCGAAAGCTTACCTAACAAAGCAAGTAGGTCAGAATCAACTTTATGTCCCAAAAAGGGACATCCACTACATTGACCCTAGACACCCAGTCTACAATTTAGGGGGAAGCTCCAAATTAGTTGGCACCTCAAAGTCACCCTTTACCCGTCTGGGTACCTAGGACTAGTTTCAAAAGTTAGTCTGACACTTGACCTACTCAGTACCAGGGTAGGGCGAGCTGATAGTACGTTAGGGAAGCTGATCTAAGGAGTCAGGTAGGGGAAGGCGTCCTCTATTTGGTCTTCTTAGCCCAGTGGAACTAGCCGAAGCTACCTCGCCACATCCTAGACTAGTTAGACCAAGGAGTTTCAATAGGTAGGTTAAAAGTACAACTTCCTTAAGCGGTTTTGCCTAGAAAGTGGTTGTTGATCCAATAAGGTTTCGGCCAAAGAAGACCTCTGTGCCTCGCCACGGCCTGGAAACCAATTATGGAAGTATACTTTTAAACTGCTTCTTGTCAAACCTGAATCTAACAAAAGGTCAGATTAACTTTTATAAATCAAACTCAAACTTATCTCACACAAATCATAGGATCCCTTTGATTGACAACTTAGATCAAGTGAGATGAATAAGGACAACTAAAATCAAATTTCAAAATTCAAATTAACAAAATCAAATTTCAAAATTCAAATTAACAAAATCAAATTTCAAAATTCAAATTAACAAATTCAAAATTCAAAATTCAAATTAACAAATTCAAAATTCAAACTAACAAAATCAAAGTTCAAAATTCAAATTAACGAATTCAAAATTCAAAATTCAAATTAACGAATTCAAAATTCAAAATTCAAATTAACAAAATCAAAATTAATAAAATTCAAATTAATTCAAAATTCAAATTCAAAAATTAATAAAATTCAAATTCAAAATTCAAAATTAATAAAATTCAAATTCAAAAATTCATAAAATTCAAATTAAAAAATTCATAAAATTCATATTCAAAATTTAAATTCAAAAATTAATAAAATTCAAAATTCAAATTCAAGTTTTAAATTCTTTAGGATGTTTAAAATTTTCTTAAATTTTTTTTTAAAAAAAAATTCAAAAACTTAACCTAAGTTCTAAATCTTTTACTTAACTGTAGGTAAATAAATGGATTATTGACAGTGGGTGCTCCAGACACATGACTGGGGATCCCACCAAATTTACAGAACTCAAGTACAAAAGACTAGGGACCGTTGCTTTTGGAAATAACGGTAAACTTAAGGTAATTGGCCTAGGTAATATTGAACTTGAGTCTGATTTTATAATTACAAATGTATTACTTGTTGAAAATTTTCACTTCAATTTACTGAGTATTAGCCAATTGTGTGACACTGGTTATAAGGTTAGGTTCCTATCCAATGAATGTCTGATCAAACACAATGACAACCCAAACATCACACTTAGAGGACTTAGGCACAATAACATTTATGAAATTAAGTTAACCTGTCCCTTAGAAAATTGTCTTTTAACCCATAAGGATGAGACTTGGCTCTGGCATAGGAGACTTTCACACACTCACTTCAGAAAACTACCTAAACTAAAAGGTTTAGTTAGAGGCCTACCAAAGTTATCTAACCTTGAGTCAACCTTATGTAATGCATGTCAACAAGGAAAACAAACTAGGTCAACCCACAAACCAACTAGTCAAACTCAAACTAAGTCAATTCTTGAATTAATTCACCTAGACCTATTTAACTCACATGGGTAAAATCAATTAGTGGAAACCTTTACTGTTTAGTAATCATAGATGACTATTCAAGATTTACCTGGGTAAAATTTTTAAAAAATAAAGATGAAACTTTTGATATGTTTACTCAATTTTGTAAATTAGTAGAAAATGAAAAAGGGATTAAAATTAAAAGACTTAGGAGCGATAACGGCGGGGAATTCAAAAATCAAAAATTTAACCAATTCTGCTTAGAAAATGGCTACCATCACGAATTCTCTTGTCCTAAAACACCTCAACAAAATGGAATAGTAGAAAGGAAAAATAGAACACTACAAGAAGCAACCAGAACAATGCTAAATGAATACAATTTACCTAAATATTTTTGGGCTGAGGCTGTTAGTACAGCCTGTTATGTACAAAATAGAATAACTATAAATAAAAATCTAGGAAAAATAACTTTTGAAATCTATTATGAAAAACAACCTAATATTAAGTATTTTAAAGTATTTGGATGCAAAGTGTATATATTAAACACTAGAGAACACTTAGGAAAATTTACCTCTAAGGTTGAGGAAGGTATCTTTGCAGGTTATTCCCTTACCAGTAGAGCTTATAGAGTTTATAATAAAACTACCCTAAGAATTGAAGAAACTACAAATGTAAAATTTGATGAAAAGTCTAGCCCAAATAACCTTGATCAAACCACCTACCAACCAATTGATTTTGTTAGTCTAGTACTGACCCAAATGAAAGCCAATTGAGGACCGAGACCATGATCTGACTGAACCTGCACCTGAATCTGAACCTAACCAACCCAGAACTATTCGAGTTAGCTCAGCCCACCCAACTGATCAGATCATAGGCGATCCAGAGCTAAGGGTTCAGACCAGATCAGCCTTTAGGAACCTTAGTCAAATTGCCTTGATTTCAAAAATTGAACCCAAGTCTATAGAAGAGTCCTTACTTGACCCTGATTGGATCATAGCCATGCAGGAAGAGTTAGCCCAATTTGAACGTAGTCAAGTCTGGGACTTAGTATCCTTACCTAAAGGCAAGAAATTTATTGAAACTAAATGGGTCTTTAGGAATAAACTTAACGAACAAGGAGAAACAGTCAGGAATAAGGCTAGGTTAGTAGCTAAGGGGTTTAGCCAAGTAGAAGGACTTGATTATGATGAAACCTATGGCNCTCCTGTAGCTAGGCCAACCCCCAGGTTTTGAAAGCCTAGAATATCCTGACTATGTCTTTAAACTTAAGAAAGCCTTATATGGACTTAAGCAAGCCCCTAGGGCCTGGTATGAAAGATTGTCTAACTACTTAGTATCTAAAGGCTTTAACCAAGGCAAAATTGACCCAACACTATTTGTTAAAACTCTAAAAACTGATATTTTTATAGCTCAAGTATATGTAGATGATATAGTATTTGGCTCAACTAACTCAAATTTTTTACAAGATTTTATAACGGTAATGGAAAATGAATTTGAAATGAGTTTAGTAGGTCAATTAACTTTCTTTTTAGGGTTACAAATAAAACAGACTAGTGAGGGTACTTTTGTCTATCAACAAAAATACACTAAAGAATTACTTAGAAAATTTGGAATGGATAGTGCTAAAGAAATTAAGACACCTATGGCTACCAATCAAACTATAGATAGTGACACAAATGACAAACCTATTGACCTTAAGTATTATAGAAGTGCTATAGGTAGCTTACTTTACCTAACTGCAAGTCGACTTGATATTCTCTTTGCAGTTAGTATGTGTGCTAGGTATCAAACATGTGCTAAAGAATCACATCTAACCCTAGTTAAAAGGATATTTAGGTATCTCAAAGGGACAGAAAGTTTAGGAATTTGGTACCCTAGAACAACCCAGTTTGAACTTATTGGATTTTTTGACTTAGATTATGCTGGCTGTAAATTAGATAGAAAAAGTACCAGTGGTGGATGCCAACTTCTAGGACCCTCACTAGTTAGTTGGTTCAGTAGAAAACAACATTGTGTTGCCCTATCCACCACTGAAGCTGAATACATAGCAATGGGTGAATGTGTAGCCCAATTACTCTGGATGATGCATACCTTAAAAGATTTTAACTTAGATTTTAAGAAAGTCAAAACTTTTATAGATAATCTAAGTTCAATTAATCTAACCAAAAACCCAATTCACCACTCTAGGACCAAACATATAGAAATTAAGCACCATTTTGTTAGAGATCATGTTAATAAAGGGGAAATAGAACTTAATCATGTTGAATCCAAATCTAACCTAGCTGACATATTCACTAAACCACTTCCTGAATCCGAATTTAGCAATTTAAGAAGCTTAATAGGAATGTGTGTTGTAGACTAGGATTGACCTAATCACTTTTACTTAACTCACAAATTCTGTTTGACACATAGCTTGAGTTAGAGTTAATTTTTGTACTTGCATTTTTTGTACTCTCTATAATGTGTATTTTTTAAACTTGATTTTCAAAATTGACTTTGATTTTCACACTTAATTTTTAAAAAAATTAACTTTGATTTCAAACTTGACTTTCGAGACTGGTGGACTTAGCCTAAGTTTGACCCCTAGAGATGCATGTTCCTATAGATTTAGAGGCCGCATCTCACAAAGCACATTAGGTATAACATGTTTGTGTATGCTAAAACTTAGAACGGGGTGAGATGCATAGGGTATTGCCTGGACTTCAGAATGCTTAAACCTGTGCATCGTAGCAAGTCTGGGCGTTAAATACCAACTTCATATTGATCAAGTCAAGTAGTCTTTCTGTAAAGCTAAGCTAGACACTAGTACTTGACTTGACTAACCTAGTGAAAACTACTATCCAATAGATAGTTAGCTAGTAACTACGGTTAGACATTCAAAATGGGCTAAACTTTCTTACTTGGTTCAGGGGGAGCTTGAGTTTATATTTTGTATTCTAACTCTCAAAAATGTTTAGTGAAAACTGTTTTAGAAAATATCTTCTTTAATTGAACAAGGATTTTAAAATAAAATAAAATAAAATAAAATAAAAAAAATTATCTTGAAATTTTTTTCTCAAATTAATCCTGAAAATATTCTAAATGATCCTTTGAAAAGAAAATTTTGGAAAATTTTCTCTTTTTCATTATTAGCCTTGAGATATTCTTTATTTTGGAAAAGATTAAGATTTTGAAGGTAGCCCTTTTTAATTTTTGAAAATGGTGTTCGAAAAGTCATTTCTAAATTTACACCTAGTCATTTCCTTTAACATTTATGCTCTCAGATTGTTTGTGTTAAATTAAGAATTTGACTTACCCCTCTGAATCAGTTCAGAAACTTAGTATGCTTGTTAAGCATTTTTTCTTCCCCAAATACTTAAAGTATTTTTTACTTGGCTGGCATATTACTTGATTGCTTGTTTTATTTCTGATGCTTGCGCACTTATTATTTCTTTGTTTTGATGAATGCCAAAGGGGGAGGGTTTAAGGGTTGAGTTAGAAAATTAAAAATTTCTGATCTTAGAGCATGTCATTTGCATATTATTCTTGGACTCATTGCTTTATCTGGTATTTTCTAACTTTAACCCAGGTTGTCATTGCATCAAAAAGGGGGAGATTGTTGGTGCAATTTGCACTAATAGTTAAACCTGAGTTTTAATGAATGACAAATAGGTTAAAGTTAGACTTGCTTTTGGTTTTGACCTCTTTACTAAGTGTGCAGGGTTGAAAGACTTAGGACCTGACACCAGGCTGAAGTCCAGGGTGGTTGAGTCCTGGCGGGAAGTCCAGGGTGGTTGAGTCCTGGCGAGAAGTCCAGTTGGGTTCACGGGGCCTGACAACTGGCTGAAGCCCAAGTTGGTTGAAACTTGGCAAAAAGACCAGGGTGGTTGAGCCCTGGCAGGAAGACCTGGTGGGTTAAGAAGTTGAGTAGAGCTGCACGAGGTAAGTGAGGTAAGTCACTGGAGGAGCGAACCAGTGAGGACGGGTCCTATTTTAGGACTGTAGGCGCGGTCCAACTTAGGCCCATTTTGGTGACCTTGGTTGAGTCCTGGTTAGATCCTTATCCAGGTTTGGACGGGGTCTAATTAACTCTAAATGCATTAACTCTATTTTACAGAATTTATTTAATTAGATTCTAAATGCATTAACTCTATTTTACAAAATTTATTTAATTAGATTCTAAATGCATTAACTCTATTTTACAGAATTTATTTAATTAGATTCTAAATACATTAACTCTATTTTTACAGAATTTATTTAATTAGAATTTTGTAGTTGAATTTTATAAAATTATTCCTTATCTAAAGCCTTGGTGGAGGATAAATTATCATTTAAATTATTCGTATTTCCTTCTTTTTAGAGAATAAAATTATTCCTACTAATGCTTAAAATTCTCACGTAAAGCTTAGCTGGAAGGATAAAATCTCCTTTTAAATTATTAATTAAAATTGTAAGAGGATAAAACCTCTCGGTTAACTTTTCAATATTCAGTATTTATATTTTATTTAAATTATTTTCTTAATTGAAGCAAAGGATAGAAACATTATTTTTTTTTATTATTTTATCTTGTTGATGGATAAAATTTGAGCTGAGAAGATCATGCATCGAGGCACTATAAATAGAGCAAGCAAGCCCTCTAACAGATAAGAAAATTTGATTCTGGTTCAAGCTTTGGCGCTCTCTTGCTTCCATCCTCCTCTGCTGCGGTTTGTGCTTTGACTCGACGCTGTCCGACCGCTGCTGGAAGATCGCTCCCAACACCCAAGCTGCTTCAGATAAATCTAAGTGTTGGGTAACGAATTTTTTTCTGCACTTAAATTATTTAAGGGGGAAGTGTAGGGCTGTTACACTTCCGCCCAATCTTGTATTTGAATCACTCTATCGGTAGTTTATCGGTAGAGGTTTTTAGTGGATTGCCCACAGGAAAGGTTCAAGGAACCTGGGCCTTCGAGTAGGAGTCGGCGAAGGCTCCGAACGAAGTAAAACTCCTCGTGTAATTTTTTTTATTATTTTTCGCTTTCGCATATCGTTTTAATTTTTCCGCTGCGCACGTTATAAAAAGCATCGTACAATTTTCTATCGACTCTAATTTTCTAACAAAGATTTTAAAAGTCACGTGATTCACCCCCCCTCTCACGTGCATCGGTCCTACAACATACACATATTAGATCAACATGAAACTCTAACTTAATCATATTGACACACACATCAAAACCCATGATCTACCCTATCAAACTTGGGCCGATTGCACCAACAGATGAAATACAAACAACTAGTAATGCTCAATACAAACAACAGAGTTCATGTTCAATACAATCAACTGATCTTAATCCGATGGAACTAAATTAACATGCAAGTTTTCATCACTTGACTCCGTTGATACATCAACCTCCTCACTGTTAGATATTTCACCATCATCAATTTCCTCGTAAGAGACATTATCATCCATAAGTAATTGTGATGCTGATTGTATTTCTAAATCTACGGAGTTTATTATGACTTATTTATTTTGATAAGCATCGGAGTTGTGAACAATTATTGTATTTGACATTTCACTTAGTCGTCTTCTTTTAGTTGGGTACTCAAGATAAAATACTTGACCAGCTTGCACCGCAAAGATGAAAGGTTCGAACTTGTTGAATCTTTTGGTTGAATTAACCTCAACTAAATTGTATAAATGATGTTTCCTGGTGCCCGTCCTTGGAGTTGGATCATACCAAGAACACCTGATTAATACACATCTTTTGAAAGGTAACGCTCGGTATTCAACATCGATAATTTCCTCTAACTTGCCATACACATCTTTGATTCTCTAGCTTGCCATAATTTCCTCTAGCTTCCCATGAACATTCAACACAGTATTAATGATGTTATCAAAGAAATTTTTCTCAATATGCATAACATCCAAATTATGCCGAATGAGTAAATATTTCCAATATGGTAGACCCCAAAAAATACTTCTTTTCCTCCAACCACATTTGTTGACTCTAACAATGTACTTGTTAATATCATCTGAACCATCTTGATATACTGGTACAAATCCATAACTAACAATTTTATTTAACATTTCTTCGGCTGACATCCCAACTGGGGGTAGTTTTCTAACCACTTCATTCCTTTTGAAATGTTTCTTATTTCTTCTGAACGAATGATCAAGAGGTAAAAATTTCCGATGATTATCAAACCAAGAAATCTTTTCACTGCAAGGCAAAGAAAATACATCTGACTGACTCATAAAATGTGGGCATACTAACTTTCCAGTCGTGCTCCATCCTGATAACATTGAGTATGCAGGAAAATCACTAATGGTCCATAACAATGCCGCATGCATTATAAAGTTTGATTTACTTGCGATGTCATACGTCTTTGAACCTATATTCCATAAATGATTCAGCTCAGCTATCAAAGGTTACAAAAATACATTTATTTGCCCTTTTGGATTATGAGGACTTGGAATTAGCACGGTAAGAAATATGAATTCATCTTTCATGCACATCCATGGTGGTAAGTTGTATGGTGTTAAGATAACTGGTCATGATGAATATTGTTGTCCATAACTTCCAAATGGTTGAAATCCATCTGCAGAAAGTCCAAGTCTTACATTACGTGGTTCCATAGCAAGGATGTTCCACCTTCATGTTCAATAATCTTGTTGGAAGCAACTCTGACATAAGTTGACATATGTTATCATAACATCGTTCTGAGAAATGATGTTCCGCCTTCATATTCAATAATCTTGCAGTAGCAGATAATTGAGAATGACTAGAAGGAATACCTTCCCATACTTCTCTTTCACTAGTCTTTAACATGTCATACATTTTTTGAACTTCAGAAGTAGGTACTTGATCTACATTTGATTGATCAAATGCATTCATTACATCGTAAACCATTGATTGCATTGCATCAGCAGGCCAATATGATGTCTCTGCACCAATTGAATTCTATGATGAAGCAACAGAAGGTCCACCAAATTCAAATACAAAACACTCTCCATGCAATACCAGTTGTAATAATCTGGAACAAACCCATACCTACATATATGAGTTTTCACTGTATCCTCATCATGGAAAGCTGTATTTCTACATTTGCGTTGATTACATGGACACTTTAACTCGGTGTCATTCAAACACTCAGGATGACACTTTGCGAAGTTAACAAATTCTTTCACTCCAGCAAAAAATTCTTCACGGATAAATTCATTATCTAACCTATTATACATCCATGCCTTGTTTGGATACATTGTATCTGTAATATCAACCACAAATAAAAATTCATTATCAACCACAAATAACAATCTAAATTATCCAACTTTGTTTCTAATTAATCAAACACAGATTAATATCCTAACTTTCAAAAATGAATTAAGATACTACCAATTTAATCAAACACAATTTAATCTAATTTAGATCCTAAATTACTATCGAATTAATCAAACAAATATTAATCAACCAAAATCATTCTAATTAATCAAACAAGACATATTAGTCTAATTAGCAAATAAAATTATTCTAATTAATCAAACCAGACATATTATGATCCATAATGAAATTTCATATTGATCTTATACTAAGAAATTAATCTAATTAATCAAACAAGACAATTTAACCTAATTATTTAAGAAATTAATCAAATAATCAACTAATTAATCAATTAATCAATCAATTAATCAATTAATTAATTGATTAATTAATCAATCAATACCGGTTGGCAGCAGCTACGGCCGACGACAGCTGCAGCCACTGGCACCTGCGATTGACGCCTGTTGTGGCCGGCGACAGCTGGGGTTTCGGCAGCGGTAGGCCGTGCACAACCGTAAATGGCCGCGCTGGCCCCGCCTAGCAGGAGCTGCCGAAATGAGAAGGCCGCGCCTCGGAAGAAGAAAACAAGCAGTGCAATAGAGCGTCAAAAAACTTAATATAGCGTACCTGTGATCGGAGGTGGGCTCACCGGAGGAGAAGCGCCGGGGACGACAGAGAAGCGTCGGACACGGGGAGAGAGGAAGAACTGATCGCGTGACCGTCGGGGGGGGGGGGTCGAGGGGACAATTTTAACCTAATTTTGCGACGGAAGTTACTTGTCCGTCGCTATTAGCGATGGGCGTAACTTGTCCATCGCTATTAGCGATGGGGGTTTGATCAATTCCATCGCTATCGTTAGGGGTTTGACCTGAATCGCAATATTAGCGACAGATACTTTCTATCCGCCGCTATTCAATGAAATGTTTGTAATGACAACCAATAAATTTCTAGAACTCAGATTTAAAAAATATCATACATTTGAATTTTCAAATGGTATAGTCCATCTATACCCTTACATTAGAATTCGATAGGTTAAATTGAGATAAGTGAATTTTTAATTGTTAAAGTAAAAAAAAATTGAATTTGTATTCTCTATTTAATTCATTTTTTCAATTTTCGCTATCAAATTTATATCCAATGACATAACTATATTAAGAAAGTTTTCATAACTAAATTTATTTTAGTGTTAAATTATTCAGTTATCTAGGTCTATCAGTCAATTCGAAAGAAATTGTCTACTGGACGAGAAAGAGAGAGATATTTCAGAAATATTATATATAATTCGGTCATGGTCAACTTCGAAATAACATAGTTTTTGCTTGACAGGTTGAGCATCTGTTACAATTTGTAATTGATGTCGCATCACCACAAGTTTAACTCTGACCAAATCCTTAGCATTCCAAGTGAAAACATTTGCATTTTTGAGTGAGATAAGCAATTACTAAATTCTTCAATTCTTTAGGTAAACCCCTAGAGCTCTTGGTGATGTTCTTTCGTCGGAAGGGATTATAGATACAACTTCTATCTCTAGCTTGGAAGATTGTGACTGTGCTCCTTACTCAACGATATAAACCCCTCCCGTTTTTGCCAAGCATCGTTCAATCCATGTCCCTTGGTTAATTCTCCATTATTCATGTATGACAGTTTCCACATAACACTTCCTAGATACTCACTAATCTCCTTGAATTTCTCCAACATCATTTCACACATGAAATTTTGATTTTTTGGTGATACAGTGATGCCACAATTTGTAGGGCACTAAGGGATGGTCGCCCTAATAGAATATTGTAAGAAGAAAGAGCGTCCACTATCATGAATGTAATTAAAATGGTTCGCATTAATGCTAATTCTCCAAGAGTTAAAGACAATTTAATTTGACCCAACGGTCATATTTCCTATCTAGAAAATCCAAATAGAGAGGTAGAAATAAATTGGAGGTCTCCATTTTAATTTCTATATGCTCTATAATTGGTAGATATAGAATATTGACTGAATTACTTGCATTAACAAACACCCTTCCCACATCATAATTATAAATGAAAGCATGTATGACTAAAGCATCATTATACAGGAGAATGACTCCCCTTAAGTCTCTAATACGAAATCCTAGAATAGGTAATGTCTGTATAGCAGGTATGTGAGCAACTATATATTCTTCCCTATTGTGCCTTTTACACGACTGATTGGTGTCACCATTAATGTTCCTCCCAGAGATCATATTGATCCCTCCATGGACGGGAGAGGTGCTTGATTCACCACTACGTGGAGAAGTGGTACTTGTGCATGGTTGGGCAAAGGGGGAGCATGTTGGTACAATCGACCCAAGTTTGATCAGTACGATCATGGATTTTAATGTGTATGATAATATGATTAAGTTAGGCGTTCATATTGGTTTGATGTGAGTGTTTGAGTCATGCAGGACTTGGTGAACCACACATGAGGAACAACGGAGTGAAGTCATCCAAGGGACGAGAGCCAATATAAGAGGACTTCAAGGGTAAGCAAAGGAAGTAGACTTCAAAGGCATACGTGAAGGATGACATGGAGACAAGTTGCAGACTTGTGTGTATTCGAGGGATGAGAGCTAAAGGAAGAGAACTTCAAGGGGCGAGCTGGGGGAAGTGGACTTCAAGACATACGCGAAGGATGAACTTCGGAAAGGTTAAGATTGAGTTTGTAAGCTTGGCAGTTGACTGGCAAGGGAAGTAATCGACTGACAGTGCTGAGAGGAAACTCACAGAAAGATCAGTCGACTGGTCTCGGCACCAGTCGACTGGTCTGTTCAAAATTGAGCCATTAGGCTAGCCGTTGGCTGGACACCAATTGACTGATCCTGGTGGCAATCGATTGGTGTCGGGACTGAGCTGTTTTGTTAACATCTCTCTCCTCTATTTAAGAGGAAACTTTAGGGCATGAAGAAGTTACGAATTGTGATTGAAAAATCCTCTTCTAAGTGCCCAAAGCTTCCAATGTCTACTCTCTTCCTCATACTCTTAGTCTCATCTTGTAAAAGTGGAAGAGATCATCTTGTGACGGTTTCTCCACGTTCAATCTTGATTGAAAAGGTGAAGAGCATAGTGGATCTTAATTATGTGGGTGTGGATCCTTGGATTAGTCACCTCAAGGAGGTGGAGACCTAGTAAATCAAGGGAGTTAGCATTGTTTTAATTCTTAATTATTTTTGGCTATCTTTCTCTTGTGCTTTGGCTAACATTTTATAGGCAACATTCAAGAAAAGATATTCACCCCCTCTTTAGCTAGACACAAAAGTTCCAACAAGTGGTATCACAACCTAGTTCGTTTCGGGAGAACTCACCGTCAACCGAAACATCAAGATGACGTTTCAAGAGGGATATAGCACCGCACGACCACCGTTCTCTGACGACAATGATTTTGCTTATTGGAAAGGTAGAATGGAGTATTATTTAATGAATGATATTGAAAGTTGGTTTAGTGTTGTAGATGGTTTTGAGATGCCAAAGGATGAGAGGGGAGAACCTCTCCCAACCAAAAATTGTACAAAAGAGATCATGAAGAAGGCTCAAGCAAATGCAAAGGCCACAACAACTCTACAATGTGACCTTTCAAATGAGCAATTGAATAAAGTTGGACCATTCACTCCGCCAAAGAGCTTTGGGAAAAGCTCATTTAGTTAAATAAAGGATCAAACGAATCAAGAAAAGTCAAGAAGGACCTCTTGGTGGCTCAACTCCATTCCTTCACCATGAAGACAAATGAGATCGTGAGTCAATTGCACGGTAGATTAAAGAAATTGTCAATGATCTTTATGTGATAGGTGAGAAAATTGAAAATAGGGATCTACTAAGGTATGTGCTTCAATCTTTCTCTACAACCACTTTATGGGCTTCAATGGTTGATTCTTATAAAGTCTCTAGGGATCTTTCTTTAATTAAGCTTGATGAATTATTTTGTGAATTTGAACTTCATGAACAAGCTAACGTGTCTTCCAAAGAAAAGAGTATAGCTCTTATTATAGAGAAAGAGAGGAAAAAGAAGAAGGACAAGAAGAAGGTTTCATACTCATCATCATCCAATTCGGAAGAATCAAGCGCCTCAATGGATAGTGATCAAGAGACGTATATGACAAGGAAGATGAGGAAAACATTTAAAAGTTTTTCTTCTAACAAATCTCATGGTAGGAAAATTCAAGAAGAAAAAGTAGTATAAGAAAGATCATATGCTACAATTGCCATGAAGAAGGATACATAAGGGATGATTGCCCACTCTTGAAGAAGAAGGAAGAGAAGAAGAAGAAAGAAAAGAAGAAAACAAAAAAAAAAGAGGCAAGAAGGTTCAAAACATAAAGGTGACATGGGGCGATCCTTCATCATCATCAGAAGAAGAACAACACGTATCCCATTTTGCTCTAATGGGAATTAAAGACATTGCCTCCACATCATCTGAAGATGAAAAGAGCTCAAGTGAAGAGGGAGGTCAATCTTCGAATTCGGACGTCTCGGTAAGTGAGGTATACAATCTACCCACTACCACTTTAGTAAAAATTATTTCTAGCACCACTGATGATTTGTTTAAGGCTAGAAACAAAATTAAGACTTTAAAAAATAAAATTTGCATGCTTAATGAAAAACTAGAATCCATGACACTAAAGAATTATATGAATAATTCCTCCTCTTCTAGTTTAAATGATTCATGTTTAGAAGAGGAAAATAGGGAATTAACGAAAAATGTGGATAATCTTAGTACATCCCTTAGAAAATTTAAAATTGGCTCTAACACCTTAGACTTGATTATTAAGAGCCAAAGAGCAAGTTTCAAGAAAACGGGTTTAGAATATAGTGATTCTAGCAATGAAAAGACCTATCATTGCCTACTTACTAGAGGGCAATCAAAAATCAAATCCCTTGATAGAAAATGGATTCCCAAGGAATATTTAGTCAACCCAATTAGGAAGCATTTCTATTGGGTGCCAAAGTCAATCCTCAGGGGTTAGAGGATTTAGGTTTAGTCAACCATATTGTTAAAATTTCAAATTTATGAAATTTGGTTGACTTGAGACCTTAAGGGGGAGCACTTAGCCTAAATACAATTCATGATCAAATTGGCTAAGTAGAGATTACCTTCACTACATCTCATAATGACTTGATTTAAAGTTTTATTTATGCATATGAGATGATAGGATGATACTCATAATTCACATGTGCCTATGACATTTTGATAATTATGAAATGTATCATTTTAGTAATAATAG
Organism: Boesenbergia rotunda; assembly: GCA_024364735.1. NCBI lineage: Eukaryota > Viridiplantae > Streptophyta > Magnoliopsida > Zingiberales > Zingiberaceae > Boesenbergia > Boesenbergia rotunda. Next base: position 182,304 of record JAGFNQ010003007.1, on the reverse strand, counting down.
ACCAACTATGGAAAAAATAAATGTTTAATTAATGGACATCTTACCCATAGACCATAGTTAGATATTTCAAATATTTTGAAAATAATTCTGTATTTTATTTGCTATGACATAAATTTGAAAAACACATGGGTTCAAAACTAGGGTTTGATTTTGATACAAAATTGAAGATTTTTGAAGTTTTTAAGTTTTGGTCAAAAATTTAAAAATATTTTGAGTTTTCATAAAATTATATTTTTCCCTGTTAGAGAATGTAAAAAGAAATATGCTTGCAAAATTTCGTGATTTTTCAAATTTTCTTGAATTTTTTATGCGTTTATTAAATTTAGCCGAAAAGGCTAAATTTCGGTTCAAATATGTATCAGTCGATTGGTAGGGAGGTCAGTCGACTGATATTATTGGTCTTTAAGATGAATGATAGTCACATTGAGGCTAGTCGACTGATATTTGTCTCAGTTGATTGGTACCCCAAATTTTTTATTTCTGTTTATTTTCAAAACTTAAATCCTTATTTTACCTTGATGCCATAAGTTAGAACTGATTAGTGCAATCTTTTTGATGATGTCAAAGGGGGAGAATTGAAGGGTTTAAGTTAGAACTTATCTTATTTTCATGTTTGTGTTAAATTTGAAAATCATGAGATAAAGCATATGTTAAGGGGGAGTTTGGATACTTGTAATGCTCTATGTGATACTATGCTTTGTATTTTCAAAATTACTATTCTTGTGCCTAACTTAAACATATTGTCACACATCAAAAAGGGGGAGATTATTGGTGCAATCAACCCAAGTTTGATCGGTACGATCATGGATTTTGATGTGTGTGACAATATGATTAAGTTAGACTTTCATATTGGTTTGATGTGTGTGTTTGAGTCCTGCAGGACTTGGTGAATCACACATGAGGAACAACGGAGTGAAGTCATCTGAGGGATGAGAGCCAAAAGAAGAGGACTTTAAAGGCAAGCCAAGGAAGTAGACTTCAAAGGCATATGTGAAGGATGACATGGAGACAAGTCACGGACTTGTGTGCATCCGAGGGATGAGAGCTAATGGAAGAGAACTTCAAGGGGCGAGCTGGGGAAGTGGACTTCAAGGCATACGTGAAGTATGAACTTCGGAGAGGTTAAGAGTGAGTTTGTAAACTGGGCAATCAAATAACAAGGGAAGCAGTCGACTGGCAACGCTGAAAGGAAACTCACAGAAAGATTAGTCGACTGGTTTGTTCAAAATTGAGCCATTAGGTTGTATACCAATCGACTGGTCCTAGTGGCAGTCGATTGGTATCGGGACTGAGCTATTTTGTTAACAACCATCTCCTTTATTTAAGAGAAAGCTTAGGGGCATGAACAGATTACGAATTGTGATTGAAGAAATTTTGTTTCTTTCTCCCAAAGGATAGAGAGCTTTTCCCAATAGATCAAAATGTATTTTCAAAACTTAGATCATTTTTTTATCCCAAGGATTATAGTTTAGCCCTTTCATCTAATCTAACTTAAGATATTGTCAAACATCAAAAAGGGGGAGATTGTTGCTGTAAGATGCATCAGTGATGTCCTCCTCTAAGTGTTTCAATGCTTGACAATATGCTTAAGTCAGTGATACATTGAACAAGGGAAGGGTAGTCAAGAAAACGGTACCAATGTGTTGAAAAGTCCTAGTTAACCTAGGCATGAAGTCCTGGTTCGAAGAATTTGGCACTAAGTCCTGATCATGGATTGGGCACTAAGTCCTGGCCGAGGGCTGGGCACCTAAGACCTAACTGAGGGTTGGGCACTAAGTCCTGGTTTGTGGAATTGGGCACTAAGTCCTGGCCGAGGGCTGGACACCTAAGACTTGACCGAGGGTTGGGCACTAAGTCTTGGTTCATGGAATTAGGCAATAAGTTCTGGTCGTGGACTGGGCACGAAGTCCTAGTCGTAGGATTGGGCAAAAGTCCTGGTGGGTAATGCTGGGCAAAAGTCCAATCGAATGGGCCGGGTGGAAACCGTCTCCTGAGAGGAGTAGGTAAAAGGCGCGTTCCCCAGGATGGGAACTTAGGCGTCGGTTTGACCTAGGGTTTCACGGAAATTCGAAGTCAGAACCAATTCGCTAAGGCTAAGATTGTATATGTGTTTGCCTTGTATTTATATATCTTGCAGGTACCTAAAATTGAAGACAAAGCAGGCAAACAAACACACATCATGGCTAGAAAACAGGGTACTAGGCGCCCCCATTAACCAGGGTGCCTCAATGAAACAGGCGCCTCAGTGATACAGGGTGCCTCAATCATTCGGCACCCTGTATGTCTAGGGCACCCTAGTTGATAACCTTATCAACTGCTGCGAGTTCGGTACGAAGATGAGGTTTGACCAAGCTCTATGAGGCTCCTCATTGAACACAGGCGCCCAATAACAAGCCTATAAATCGACCCCTCAACTCAGGACAACAATTTGAATATCATTCTGAGCTTTCTGAGTGACGACAAAGTGCTAAAGACGAAGCTCTGCGACCAAGGAGGCTCCGGGAGGAAGTGCGCGACACTTCGGAGTTCCAGATCGGCCGAGTCTTCGACCTTTAATATTTTGGTTTGCTTTTACTTTTCTGCACTTAATTTCCATATATTTTTGGTTGTACAAACGTGCACTGTAAGACGGATTTCTCCGCCTCCGAAAAGTCCGGAAAGGAGACCATTAGTGGACGGGCGTTTCCTATGCTTAGGCCTTGGATGTACTGACCCTAGGGGATTGGGAACCAAGTAAAATACTTGTGCACTCTGAGTTCTGTTTTTGTTCATTCTTTCTATTTTTCCGCTGCTACTAACTCTGTGACCAGAACGAACAATCGAAAGTTTACGCAAGTTTCTGAAAATTTTTACAGTCGATATTCACCCCTCCCCCCCCTCTATCGACGGCACCGGTCCCCACACAAAGGATCTACAAGCCATGACAATAGAGCATCCCGGGTTCACAACAAGCCCATGAAGAAAAGAAGAAGATAAATGAAGAAATTTCTCAACAACTTCTTAAGACTTCTCTTCAGCCATTTCTTAAGAAAGATGAAAGCTTCTCCAGGAATAGAAGCCAACGTGGAAGAGGTTGTGAACATGAACGAGGCCACGCTTATGAATAAGAATGTGTTCCCAACAACAACAATGAAAGAGAACATTCAACAAGAGGACGTGGAAGAGGATACACAAACTCGAGGTATGATAAATCTCAAGTTAAGTGTTATAATTGTGATAAATTTGGGCATTACGCTAAAGAATGTAGATCGCCCAAGAATAAAGTATATGCAAATAAAAACTATATGGAAGAAAGAAGAGAATAAAATGACACCCTATTGATAGCATACAAAGATAATGAAAGAGGTGAAGATACAATGTGGTATCTTGACGCTGGTGTAAACAATCATATGTGTGGAAAAAAATCTATTAGAACTTGATGAATCAGTTGGTGGCAATATATCCTTCGGAGATGAATCAAAGATTGATGTGAAAGGCAAAGGTAACTTTCTTTGCTTGAAGTATGGAAAACATCAATTTATTTCGAATGCTTTCTTTGTGTCGAATATAAAGAGTAACATCTTGAGCATAGGACAACTTTTGGATAAAGGATATAATGCTCATCTAAAAGATAATATTCTCATGTTGAAAGACAATATTAGTTGCTTGATTGCAAAGGTTCCTATGTCAAAAAATAGAATGTTCCTACTTAATATTTAGAATGATGTTGCTAATTGTCTCAAAGCTTATTATAAAGACACTACTTGGCTATGGCATCTTCGATTTGGTCATCTCAATTTTGGAGGACTAGAATTGCTTTCAAAGAAAGAGATGGTGAGAGGGCTGCCTTACATCAAACATCCTGACAAATTATGTGAAGCATGTCTACTTGGGAAGCAATTAGAAAAGGTTTTCCAAAGGAGTCATGTTCAAGAGCCCAAAAGCCGCTTGAACTTATACACACAGATGTTTGTGGTCCAATAAAGTCAAGTTCACTAGGTAAGAGTAATTATTTCATTCTTTTCATAGATGATTTTTCTCGAAAAACTTGCGTGTATTTCTTGAAGCAAAAATCAGAAGTCTTCGACATATTCAAGAAATTTAAAGCTGCTGTTGAAAAGGAAAGTGGTCTCGAGATAAAAGTTATGCGATCTGATTGAGCATGAGAATTTACTTCAAAAGAATTTCAAGAATTTTGTGAAGTCAATGGAATACGATGACCATTAACTGTTCCAAGATCTCCTCAACAAAATGGAGTGGCGGAAAGAAAAAATTGAACCCTTCTTGACATGGCAAGGAGCATTCTCAAAAGCAAGAAGCTTCCAAAAGAACTTTGGGCAAAAGCGGTTGCATGTGCAGTATACTTATCCAACCGATCACCAATAAGGAGTGTGTGGGGCAAGGCACCGCAAGAAGCTTGGAGCGGAAGGAAGCCTAGAATTTCTCATTAAGAGTTTTTGGAAGTATAGCCCATGTTCATATACCTGACGAAGCAAGAAGCAAACTAGATGATAAAAGTAAGAAATTCATTTTTATTGGCTATAATTCTAGCTCAAAGGGTTTACAATCCAGATACTGGGAAGATAATTATCAGCCGAGATGTAGTATTTAATGAAAAAGGAGAATGGAATTGGGAGTCTTCAAATGAAGATTATATTTTCTTCCCGTACTTTGAAGAAGAAAATGTGGAACAACCAAGGGTAGAGCAAACAACAGAAGAGCCTACTACTCCACTAGAAACATCAACTTCATGTACTCAAGAAAATTCACCCGCATCAACTTCAAGTGAAAGAGTACCACGCTATAGGAGCTTACATGACATATATGAGGTAACTAAAAATCCAGACAATCTTACTCTATTTTGTCTCTTTGCCGATTGCGAGCCTATGGATTTTCAAGAGGCTATAAAGAGTAAAAAGTGGAAAGTTATAATGGATGAAGAGATCAAAGCAATCGAGAAGAATGGTACATAGGAGTTAACTCCATTTCCTGAAGGGCATAAGGTGATTGGTGTAAAGTGGGTGTATAAGATGAAGAAGAATGCCAAAGGTGAAGTTGAAAGATACAAAGCAAGATTGGAGGCAAAAGGCTACAGTAAAAAATCTGGCATTGACTATGATAAGGTATTCGCTCCCATTGCTCGATTAGAAACTGTTAGACTAATCATTTCTTTAGCAGCCTAGAATAGGTGGAGAATACATCAAATCGATGTAAAATATGCTTTTTTAAATGGAATTCTCGAAGAAGAAGTCTATATTCGGCAACCATCAGGTTATGAAGTCAAAGGACAAGAAGACAGAGTTTAAAGTTGAAGAAGGCTTTTTACGGGCTAAAATAAGCACCAAGGGAATAGAATAGCCGAATAGACAAGTACTTGCAAGAGAAAGGCTTCTCCAAATATCCTTATGAACATGCACTATACATTCAGAACAAGGACAATGATGTTTTGATTGTTTGCCATATATCGATGACTTGATCCTCACGGGAAGCAATCTAAGAATGTTTGGAGAGTTCAAAGAAGCAATGACTAAAGAGATTGAGATGATTGATATTGGGCTCATGGCATACTATCGGGGCATCCAAGTTAATCAAAGAGAAGATGGAATATTCATCTCACAAGAAGGTTATGCAAGAGAGACATTAAAGAAGTTCAAGATGGATAACAGTAAGCCTATAAATACCCCAGTAGAATACGGAGTCAAGCTATCAAAGAATGACGAAGGAGAAAATGTTGATCCAACTTTTTTCAAGAGCTTGGTTGAAAGCTTACAATACTTGACATGCACAAGACCTGATATTCTCTATGGTGTTGGACATGTTAGCCATTACATGGAGACTCCAACTACCACCCATTTTAAGACGACTAAAACAATCTTGCGTTATATCAAAGATATAATAGATTTTGGATTATTTTATTCATCATCTAATAATTTCAAGCTTGAAGGTTATAGCGACAGTGATTGGGGTAGAGATATAGATGACAGAAAGAGTACTACAGGATTTGTATTCTTTATGGGAGATACTGCTTTCACTTGGATGTCGAAGAAACAACCTATCATCATACTTTTTACCTATGAAGCAGTGTACGTGGCTGCGACTTCATGTGGCAACCAAGATTTGAGTTGATAACAAGTCTGCAATAGCACTAGCAAAAAATCCAGTCTTCCATGAAAGGAGCAAGCACATTGATACGCGCTTGTTGATGCAGTCTGACCCTGATTGTTGTTTTGGTGTTTGACATGGATTTAAGTTTGATTCATGTTTGGTTGAATTCGGATTAAGTCTAGGTGGATCGGGAGATCGCACGCTGGCATGTGAAAAGTTCTAGCTTGGAGGGCTAGGTGTGAAAAGTCCTAACTTAGAGGGTTAGGTGTGGAAAAGTCCTAGCTTGGAGGGCTAGGTGTGAAAAGTCCTAGCTTGGAGGGCTAGGTGTGAAAAGTCCTAACTTCGAGGGTTAGGTGTGAAAAGTCCTAGCTGTTAGTGATATGAGAAAAGCGTCCTAAGGCAATCGCCTTATGATTGTAATCATTTATTTTAATAAATGAATATTCACTATTTGAGTATACATGTTTATGTATTTGATTGAGATCTTAAACTCATTTACTGAATGTCCGCAATACAATTCACAGCATGAGAGAATTTGTGATGAATTCACAACTAGTGATTATCTTTACATGTGCAATTGTGAAGTATTGAAATTGTCCCTAGTCGATGAATTGATAAATACGGACACTATCAATTCTATTGAGACTAGCATGGGTTATTCTATAATCAGCTGGTTCTCACTGGCCGGTGACATTGGGATGTCCGGAGATAAACATGAATGCTAGTTAAGGGAACTAGTTCATTGGAGTGACTGGCTGTAAAACTTCATATGGTAGTCTACATATAGATATGTCAATGAAGTTCTTACTGCAGCTTAAGTGCGATGTTTCTTTGACCTGCGGTGTTCAAGTCATCTTGGTTATGGAGACTTATACTTTGACATCTTAAGCAAGCATCTCCAAGGAGGTGTGGACCCAGGATGATTGGGTATAAGTTGAAGTCCCCGAAGATGTTTGAACAGCCTACAAAGGATTCACCACTCCTTGCGAGGAGATGTATACCCAAGGCCTATCATCGGATTATTACTCGAAGCCTCTGGCCAGAGCATGACATGTTCAGAGTATGAATCTCTTAAATACATGAGAGTAATTAGAATCCGTAGGACGAGAAAACGTTACTTGGGCTAGGTGTGACGTAGTCAGCCTAGTGGGGACTGACACACATAGACCGTGTCCTGAACCAAGTGGGTATAAGATGGTGAAGGGAATGGGGCACAATTCATTATAGCTGCTGAAGGGTTTTAGAATAGTTTCTGAGGTCAACCGTTGATCTTTCGATTAATTGGGGATCATGATGTACTACTAGGTGCCACTCATGATCGTTCTATAATTGGTTAATTATAGACGGCTAACATAAATCGAAAGCCTATTTAGTCACACGCACTACAAGTAATCCGAGGGATTTAAAACGAGTTGAAAATTGGATTTTCCAATCAAGAGAGATTAGGTTTGGTTGAGCCAAACGATAAGTCGAATCTGAATTTTTTAGAGATGCATCGGAAGCGTAAAATGGCTAAGTCTTTTGAAGACTTAATAGATGAATTAAATAAGTTTAATTCATTGGGGCGTGACTTGGTTGGGCCGGCCAAAGAGGGTCTCCACCCTCATTGCTTGGCCGGCCACAACAAAGGGAGAGAGAACCAAGTTTTTGGCTCAATTTATAAAATAAACCAAGTGTGGTTTGTTTTATAAAATTATGGATGATATAAATTTTTTATATAATAAACCAAGGTTTGGTTTATTTTTCATGGAAATTAAAATGAACCATGGATTGGTTTATTTTATTTTATAAAATCAATCATGGATTGATTTACCATGATAAGAAAATTTATTCCATAAGAAAAAAGAGACTTGGTTGATTTTTATCATGAATTAAAAAATGACAAAACTTGGCATGATTGAATAAGTCATAGAAAATTTATTCTATAAGAAAAAAGAGACTTGGCGGTTGAGAGACCACTATATAAAGGACCCAAGGCAAGGCTTGAAAGATAACCGAAGTATTCTTGCCTGGGCTCTCTCTTGTTGGTGCAGGAAGCACCATATCGAACCTGGTTTTGATATTGGCAAAGGATTCAAAGTTAAGTTTATTTGTGATCTAATGTTGTTACTCAAGTGTACAGTATCCAAGCCCTAGCGAAGGACTGCTAGGCAACTGGCGAAGGACTGCCAGTATCCAAGCCCTAGCGAAGGACTGCTAGGCAACTGGCGAAGGACTGCCAGTATCCAAGACCTAGCGAAGGACTGCTAGGCGCCAGGCGAAGGACAGCTTGGGACTAAAGCCCTAGCAAAGGAATGCTAGGCATCTAGCGAAGGACTGCTAGGCAACTGGCGAAGGACTGCCAGTTTACAAGACCTGACAAAGGACCGTCAGGCAAAAGTCCAACCAGAGGAACGGTTGGCATCAGGTAATTTCTCCCGAGAGGAGTAGGTGAGGACGCGTTCCCCGTCGAGGGAACAGTAGGCGTCGGTTCGACCTAGGGCTCCATTTTGGAGACCAAAGTCAGAACCAAGACAGCTAAGGCTGTATAAATCTAATAATTTATTATGTTATTGTGTTTTGGACTAACCCTGGATGCAGGACCGAAGGAACGTGAGTCTGCAGCTCAGAGTGCCTCAAAGAAGTGAGGCAACTGCTGACCAGGGCGCCCGGAGTGTCCCGGGCGCCCCCAAGGTGCACACCAAACACACAATCAAAAAGTGCGCTTCGACAGTACAAGCTGCGGGCGCCCCCGTGCTTCCGGGCGCCCCCGCTGCTCCCGGGCGCCCCCTACGCTGCGGGCGCCCCCATGCGCACACCTCGAACCGAAACACTTCGAAGCCAGAAGATAAGAATTGACCCGGTCAACGCGGGCGCCCCGACCGCTTCGGGCGCCCCGGTCAAAGCGGATCCAGAGGATCAGACGCGACCGAGAGCTCTGCGGATCGGAGGCCACGTGGGGGGCGCCCTCGACATCCCGGGCGCCCCCAGGCCCTATATAAAGGGCCCTCGACCCCATGCTTCAGAGATCACAACTTCCAACGTCTCAAAGTTCTTCTACGCTCGCGCCTTGCTCCGAAAACGCTTCATCTCGAACTGACGACGTCCTGCTGCCCCAAAAGAGTCGACCTACTCCGAACGTCGGTAAAAAGAAGAGCGTATTTCTTTAATTAATATTTTATTGCACTTAATTTTGTAAATCATATTGTGTAACTTATTTGTGCCAAATATAGAATTGCCCAAAGTAAACGGTCAACGACCGTGGGCCTTGGAGTAGGAGTCGACACAGGCTCCGAACCAAGTAAATCGATTGCGTCTCTGTGTCTTTTTATTTAATTTCCGCTGCGTACCTATTCTTACTCAAATCCGAAAGTTTTTTGATATTCACCCCCCCTCTATCGATTTTCTCAATCCAACAAGTGGTATCAGAGCGGGGAAGCTCAAATTTGGTGCAACCACCAATTTGGGAGTATTTCGGATTTACGAAATTTTTTTTCATTTTATTTATTTTCTTTTTTAATTAACACCACTCGATCTTTTCCGCCCTTTTATTTTAAAATAAATAATATCTGTAGGTGTATTCAATTTTGAATTTTCATATTTTCACCATAAGTCTGAATTGGTAAAACAAACAATTTTTGAAAATTTGTCATAATTTTTTTTTTATTATTTTAATATTTTTCTCGAAATTCGTGCTACTTTAATTTGAGCAAAATTTTTCCCAAACATTAAAATCTCACTTTTTCATTATTAATCAGAATTGACAAAATTATCATTTTCAAAAATTTATCATAAATTATTTTTATTATTTTATTATTATTTCGCCTCGAAATTCGTGCAATTTTTTTTGGGGTTATTTTTTTTTCTTCTCCCGCACTACTAATCCAAGACCAAGTCTTGGTACATTTTTGTTGTTTCTTTTGTGTGCAAGAGATCATTTTAAATGGCCAACCGAGAATGGAACAGTGCCCGTCCACCACTCTTCTCTGGCGAAAATTTCAACTCCTGGAGAAATCTAATGGAGTTCCATCTGAAGGCCCATATGGATATATGGATGATCATCCAAACAGGGTTCTCCCTTCCTACAGAAGATGGACAATCAATTGCGTGGGACAAACTGGATGAACCAACGCTCAACCAAATTGAGACAGATGCAAGGGCAACTGCAATTCTTCAGTGTGGTCTAACCAACGAACAACTCAAGCTAGTCGGTTCATTTGGATGTGCTAAAGAGATGTGGGAGAAGCTAATCAACCTACACGAAGAGAGCTCCAATATTGAGGTCTTTGAAGAAGAAGATCAAGTAAGCAGTCTTGCACTCTCGGTCCAAGCACAAACAGCCGAGTTAGAGTCTGAACCCGAATCCAAGCCAGATTTAGAAGACAAATTGACTGAGACGGTAATTGACTTTAAATTCTTTCCAAAATTAGAATTAAATAATCAAACAGATACTATAATGGCCGAGGAAGGTGTAAATTTTATTGCAGGGAAAACTCTAAGAAAACTGCAAAAGAGGCCTCAACCAATACCTGAGTCCAACTCAGACTCAAAATCTGATGACGAAGAAGGGGATCATCGGAAGCAGGTCCGAATGGCTCACGACCACTACAAAATGCCAAAGAAACAATCAAGCAAAAGAAAGGTGGCTAGAATCAAGGGGGAGATTCCCAATTGGGAATCAAAAGGTAAATTTACAGTAGTTGAAAATCCATTATTTACCATGAATAATATGATTGAATCCTATAAGGCTAATGTGTTAGAAATTCATAATATTGCTGTTTTTGATAATCCAGAATATTATTACGATTATGATGTAACTTAGATAATGTTTTTTTTGCTTTAATTGTATGTTTCTTTTTATTTCATTTTTATTTTTGAATTAGGATTAATTAGTTTAAGGATAAAATGATTAATTGAAGTTTGAACAACTTAGTATTGGGTGGAGGTGAGATGATAGTACGTTAGGGAAGCCATTTTGGTGGAACTAGCCGAAGCTACCGATCCAATACCCAAACTAGTTAGACCAGAATTTATCAAAAAATGATTTGAGAATGATCTTTCTTTAAAAGGCTTTGTCTAGGAAAGGGTTGTTGATCCAATAAGGCTACGACCAAAGAAGGCCTCTGTGCCTCGCCAAGACCTAGAAGCCAATTATCGAAACTCACTTTTAAATTATTATTTGTTAAACTCGAATCTAACACAAGCTTCAATTAAATCATAGTGTTAATATCAAAAATAAAATTAATGCATCTCACAAAACAGTTAAGGATATCCTGTTTTGTCACTTAGAAATGAGTGAGATGCTTAGGACCTAAAAGTTGAGTCCAACCCAACCAATTAATTCAAAATCAAATCTTAATAAATCAATTAAATTCAATTAAATCCTAATTAATCAATTAAATTCAATTAAATCCAAATTAATCAATTAAATTCAATTAAATCCTAATAAATCAATTAAATTCATTAAATCCTAATAAATCAATTAAATTCATTTAAATCCTAATAAATCAATTAAATTCAATTAAATCCTAATAAATCAATTAAAATTAATTAAATATTAAATTAATCAATTAAATTCAATTAAATCCTAATAAATCAATTAAAATTAATTAAATCTTAAATAAATTAATTAAATTAATTAAATCTTAATTACATCAATTAAATTAATTAAATCTTAATTACATCAATTAAATTAATTAAATCTTAATTACATCAATTAAATTCAATTAAATCTTAATTAAATTAATTAAATTCAATTAAAACAAAATTAAATTCAATTAAAACAAAATCAAATTCAATTAAATCAAATTCAAATCAATTCAATTAAATCAAAGTTAACTTTTTAACTAAGAGTTAATGTTTCAAATCATCGTAATTAAAATCAAGTTTTTTATTCACTATCCTGAAATATATTTCTTAAACATTTATTTCTTTCCTTTACCATTATACAAATATTTCTTTCAAACAATCAACTTATTCTTGAAAAATAAGTATGGCAAAAAGTCACCTTGGGAATTACTTAGGATTTTTTTTGCAATCTGGGCTTAGATATTTATTTTTTTTCTCAAAAAAAAAACCTTCTTTTTTTTGAAATCATTTCTCCTTTTCAGTTATCTATATTCACTTTTTCAAATAGGAGAATGAAATTATGTTTCAAATCATTAAAACAAAATACTATGTTTTCAAATAATCACTATATCTTTTGAAAATTGTGCTTTACAAAAACCATTATTATTTCAAAATATTTTTTTGAAAATAGGGTTTCTGCTCAAATTGAATTTTCTAAAATAATATTACCATGCTAGTATTCAAAACTATTCTTTTGATTTTAGTAAACCCTAAAGACACAAAGGAAGGTCTACTTAATGATCTGCAAAGACTCCGAGGATGTGTCAAATTTAGGGGGAGTCGAAGTCAAAAGAATTTCTGGATTTTTTTTATTTATTTGCTTTGAAGTTATTAGATAATTCTTATAATTTAAATCAAACCCTAAAACTCAGAGGAAGATCGCTTGTAGTCAACAAAGCTTCCTAGGATAGGGTCAAGCTTAGGGGGAGATCAAATTAAAAGAATTATTGAACATTTTCAAAACTATATGTTTTCATGGACTGCAAGTTTAAAATCTGTTTGAAAACTTAAATAATTTTTTTTTAAAAAATACTATTATTCTTGTGGCTTAAAATATTTACTTGGGTTGAAAAATTTCCAGGACACTTAGGAAAATGTCCTTGTAGTTAACAAGGTTTCCTGGGATTGTGTCAAACTGGAAAAGATAAGTCAAGTAATTTTCTTTAATATTTTTTTTTTAAAAAAAAGTACATATGTTTTTCAAATTCATAATATCTTTCAAAATACTTATATCTTTCAAAAAGCTCAATAAAGTACTTGCATTTTTGTGCATTTTTCAAAATATTCAGAACAAGTAAACTTATTGCTTATCATATACACTTGACTCTAATTATTATTTTGAGCATAAATTTTTCAGTCTTTCAAAATTTTGTTACATTGAAATTATCATAACGCTTGACATTATTTCGCTCAAATTTTTCAAAGACTCACAAGCTCTGATACACAAATTTTAAATTTCTTTCAAAATATATTTTTCAAAAATTTCTTTATTGATATATGACCAAGGGGGAGAGTAGAAAAAGTGAAATTAAATTATATCATAAACTTTTTCCCCTTTTCAAAGAAAGTTTTTCTTAGAATCGTCTAAAACATAAGGCGAAGAATCTCACATTAAGGGGGAGAGAATTTTGCCTAAGTTTTGCAAAACCTTGTAAGTAATAATTGTTTGACAAAATGTAGGTTTGCCAAACTTTTTAAATTTTTACCTTGTTCACCCATGGTTATTTTTGATATATGTCAAAGGGGGAGGAAAGGTTAAAGTTAAGGGATATAACACAAAAGTTAAGGGATATAACACAAGTGTTCAGGGATTTAGGGGGAGTATAAAATTTTTTTTAATCTACACTTATACTGTTCATACTCCTTCATTTCTTAACTGTTATTAATTGTTATATGTTTTTACTTAACTTTGAATCGTGTTGCCATAAATCAAAAAGGGGGAGATTGTTGGTGCAGGAAGCACCATATCGAACCTGGTTTTGATATTGGCAAAGGATTCAAAGTTAAGTATATTTGTGATCTAATGTTGTTACTCAAGTGTACAGTATCCAAGCCCTAGCGAAGGACTGCTAGGCAACTGGCGAAGGACTGCCAGTATCCAAGCCCTAGCGAAGGACTGCTAGGCAACTGGCGAAGGACTACCAGTATCCAAGACCTAGCGAAGGACTGCTAGGCGCCAGGTGAAGGACAGCTTGGGACTAAAGCCCTAGCGAAGGAATGCTAGGCATCTAGCGAAGGACTGCTAGGCAACTGGCGAAGGACTGCCAGTTTACAAGACCTGACAAAGGACCGTCAGGCAAAAGTCCAACCAGAGGAACGGTTGGCATCAGGTAATTTCTCCCGAGAGGAGTAGGTGAGGACGCGTTCCCCGTCGAGGGAACAGTAGGCGTCGGTTCGACCTAGGGCTCCATTTTGGAGACCAAAGTCAGAACCAAGACAGCTAAGGCTGTATAAATCTAATAATTTATTATGTTATTGTGTTTTGGACTAACCCTGGATGCAGGACCGAAGGAACGTGAGTCTGCAGCTCAGAGTGCCTCAAAGGAGTGAGGCAACTGCTGACCAGGGCGCCCGGAGTGTCCCGGGCGCCCCCAAGGTGCACACCAAATACACAATCAAAAAGTGCGCTTCGACAGTACAAGCTGCGGGCGTCCCCGTGCTTCCGGGCGCCCCCGCTGCTCCCGGGCGCCCCCTACGCTGCGGGCGCCCCCATGCGCACACCTCGAACCGAAACACTTCGAAGCCAGAAGATAAGAATTGACCCGGTCAACGCGGGCGCCCCGACCGCTCCGGGCGCCCCGGTCAAAGCGGATCCAGAGGATCAGATGCGACCGAGAGCTCTGCGGATCGGAGGCCACGTGGGGGGCGCCCCCGACATCCCGGGCGCCCCCAGGCCCTATATAAAGGGCCCTCGACCCCATGCTTCAGAGATCACAACTTCCAACGTCTCAAAGTTCTTCTACGCTCGCGCCTTGCTTCGAAAACGCTTCATCTCGAACTGACGACGTCCTGCTGCCCCAAAAGAGTCGACCTACTCCGGACGTCGGTAAAAAGAAGAGCGTATTTCTTTAATTAATATTTTATTGCACTTAATTTTGTAAATCATATTGTGTAACTTATTTGTGCCAAATATAGAATTGCCCAAAGTAAACGGTCAACGACCGTGGGCCTTGGAGTAGGAGTCGACACAGGCTCCGAACCAAGTAAATCGATTGCGTCTCTGTGTCTTTTTATTTAATTTCCGCTGCGTACCTATTCTTACTCAAATCCGAAAGTTTTCCGATATTCACCCCCCCTCTATCGGTTTTCTCGATCCAACATCTCTATCTCTCCTCCCTTCTTCCTCTTGGCCGGCCACAAGGCTCTTCTCCCTTCTTCTTGCCATGAGCACAAGGAGAAGCACCGAGGCGACGAAGTTCTTCCGTTGGGACGATCTTCCTCTCCAGCCATCATCACCTTGGGATTGGGCGCAAGTCATCTTCCTCCTTCTCGCTAGAATTGTGATTCCGACCAACCTTGGTAGTGAGTTTTTCCGATGTGATTACTTCTCTCTTGGTTTTTCTTGTCATGTTCTCGGAGAATCTAGTAGTTCTCGAGAACATAAAACTCGTGGCTTTGCGAAGTCATCCCGAAGATACTCGGCGTGGATGCGAATAGAGGCGGAGCTTCCGAGGGACGCTTACGGTTAAATCTCGTCCGTTCCTTCGAGTTACACGAGGTAATAAGTAAATTAGTTTACGTTTCTGTAAAATTTTAAATATATGATCATGTCTACACAAGATAAAGTTGCATGCTTAGATGTGTTGTTAAATAATTTGAGAAATTATTTATGCTAAACCTTCCGCTGCACGTAATTAATTTTAAAATTACGAACCCGCATCCATGTCAACATGCACTCGGACCCAACACTAGCTTGGAGGGCTAGGTGTGAAATGTCCTAACTTGGAGGGCTAGGTGTGAAAATTCCTAACCTGGAGGGTTAGGTGTGAAAAAGTCCTGGCTTGGAGGGTCAGGTCCTAGCTTGGAAGGCTAGGTTGGATGAAACCCTGGCTTTGAGGCCCAAGTCCTAGCTTGGAGGGCTAGGTTGGATGAACCCCTGGCTTGGAGGGCCAGGTCCTAGCTTGGAGGGCTAGGTTGGATGAAACCCTGGCTTGGAGGGTCAGGTCATAGCTTGGAGGGCTAGGTTAAAGTCCCGGTGAGTGAAACTGGGCACAGAGTTTTAGTCCGGGGGACTAAGAATGAGTCAGAGAAGGGCTGGAAGCTTGTTCTCGAGACTTAGAGTGGATCTGACCTTGCCTGGATCGGTCTGGTGACTGATTAGGGAAGTTGGCACGGAGTTCCCTCGTGGATCGGTCTGGTGACCGATCAACCTATGTCTGATCGGTCTAGTGACCGATCAGGGAGTGTAGGACCGGTGCCTTCGATAGAGGGGGGGTGAATATCGACTGTGAATAACTCTCGCGGAAACTTCGTAGAAAAACTCGGATCGTTCTGAACTTAGAACGTTAGTAGCACAGCGGAAAAGTAAATAAATAAAAGCAATACACAGGGACACAGCGGGATTTATTTACTTGGTTCCCAACCCCCCACGGTCAATACGTCCAAGGCCTATGTACTCGGCGTGAGTCCATTATTGGTCTCCTTTCCGAAATTTTTGGAAGTGGAGAAAACCCGTCTTACAGTGTAGAAGTACAAGCACAAGTACAGAAAATTAACTACGGAAAATTAAATGCAAACCAAACAAAACAAAGTTGAAGCTCGACCGATCTGGACCTCCGAAGTGCCGCGCACTTCCTCCTGGAGCCTCCCGGTCATAGAGGCTCGTGTTTACCGCGTTGTCATCGGTCAGAATGTTCAGAATGGCTTGTAGCAGATGTGTTTGAAGTAGAGGGGTCGAAGTCCCTTATATAGGCTTCATACGAGCGCCCTGGAGGTTGAGGGCGCCCCGATAAACCCGGCCAAACCTTATCCCCGCGTCGATCTCTCTGCAGCTGATAAAACCTTTGACCAAGGCACCCCGGACCTCCCGGGTGCCCTCATGACGGCTTATCTGTGTTTCGGACTCGAAGCTGCAAATACATCTTTGAACCCGGGCGCCCCGGATGCTCCGGGCGCACCGGACGCTCCGGGCGCCCCGCTTGAAGCCTATTCTGCCTATCAAACAAACTTGCCTTTTTCCTTCTTTAGCTTGGGCGCCCCCACTGATGGGGGCGCCCTGGATGATGGGGGTGCCCCCACTGATGGGGGCACCTAGCTTCAAGGCTGGCAGCACAGTTTTTGCCTGGTTACCTGCTTCGTCTCCTGTTCTTGGTACCTGCAAGATACACAAACACAAAGCAAATGTACATACAATATTAACCTTCAGGACTTGGTTCGGACTTCGGATTTCCACGAAACCCTAGGTCGAACCGGCACAAGTTCCCATCCCCGAGAACTCGCCTTTCACCTACTCCTTTCAGGAGACGATTGCCACCCAGTCCTTCGGGTGGACTTTGCTTAGCTTCTGATACTTCCGGACCTCGAGACGCTCAAACCCTGACCCGTCTCTACTCCTGTCCTTAGTCATCACTCAGCTAAGTTGCTCAGTCCCTTGGGCTAAGACTTCATTCCCTAGCAGTCCTTCGCCAGGTGCTTAGCAGCCCTTCGCTAGGTCTTCGTTACCAAGCAGTCCTTCGCCTGGTGCCTAGCAATCCTTTGCCAGGTCTTCGGTACCAAGCAGTCCTTCGCTTGGTGCCTAGCAGTCCTTCGCTAGGTCTTAGACTCCTAGCAGCCCTTCGCTAGGTGCCCAGCAGCCCGTCGCCAGGTCTTAGGGTTCCGATGCCTAGCAGTCCTTCGCTAGGTGCCCAGCAGCCCTTCGCCAGGTCTTAGGATTTCGATGCCTAGCAGCCCTTCGCCAGGTGCCCAGCAGCCCTTCGCCAGGTCTTAGAGTTTCAATGCCTAGCAGCCCTTCGCTAGGTGCCCAGCAGCCCTTCGCCAGGTCTTAGAGTTTCGATGCCTAGATTAACTAGGACTTTTCTTCAACTTAGGTTACTTCTCCTTTGCTCCGCTTTGTCTGTTCAATGTATCACTGACTTAAGTATATTGTCAAACATTAAAACACTTAAAGGAAAACATCATTGATGCAACTTGCACTAACAATCTCCCCCTTTTTGATGTTTGACAATAACTTAAGTTAGATTGGTTGAAGGGGCTAACTTACTATCCTTGGGATAAAAAAAAAAAATGATATAAGTTTTGAAACTATATTTTTGATCTTTGGGAGAAAATTTTTCTAACTTAAGCACACCTCTCCCCTTTTGTCATACATCAAAAAACTTTAAGAAAATACTTGCACCAACAATGAAAACTTTTAGTTCTTTTTTGAAAGTACTTAGTGCAAAATTTTTGACTTGGTTTATCTTCCAGTCTGACACCATCCTGGGAAACCTTGTTGACTACAAGGACATTTCCTAAGTGTCCTGGAAATTCTCCAACCCAAGTACATATTATTTCAAAAATAATTTCATAAGTCACACAAATTCTAACAAATAGAATAATAGTATTTTGAAAGACTTAGATTTTTAGCAAGATTTTGAAGAAATGAAAACATGTTATTAAATAATTCTTTCAATTTGACCTCCCCCTAAACTTGACTCAGTCCTGGGAAGCTTGTTGACCACAAGTACTCTTCCTCTGAGTCTTAAGGTTTGATTCAGATTAAAAAGAAATATTTAACAAAAAAATGAATAATTACCAAAAAAACTTTTCTGAAATTCTTCTTTTGACTCAGACTCCCCCTAAATTTGACACAGCCTAGGAGTCCTTGAAGATCATGAAGTGGACCTTTCCTCTGTGTCTTTAGGGTTTATCAAAGTCAAAGCAACAGGTAAATTTTTGAACATATAATTTTTATAACATAAACCCTTTTCGAAAACACAAGTAATAATGATTTACAACACAGTTTTCGAAAAGTATTTTTCAAATGATAGTAATGTTTAAAGTGCAGTTTTTGAAAACCATTTCAAAAAAAAATGAAAAGCACTCCCCCTGTACCCGATACCGTTTGACTCTATCTAAGTACCTTAAGGAACTTTAGTGTTGTTCTAAGATGCTTGTGTCTAATTGTGTGAGTCAAATAATTTTCAAAAGAATATAATTTTTGAAAGCATATACTGTATTGGCAATCAACAAGCATGAAATCCATACAAACATTATTATGTTGAAGCACTATTTTGAAAATATATTTTTAGAAAAATATTCTAGCAATTTTGAAAGATAATTTTGAAACATGTTTATCAATTCATTAATCCTTAACATCTCACCCATTCTAGATGTATTAATACAGCAAGCATGGTTGCCTTATAGGTGTATTGTGAGATACTTGAATCATTTTTATTAACTCTAAGATTTAATTGAAGCTTGTGTTAGATTTGAATTTGACAAGAAGTAACTTGAATTTGAATTTCAAAAATTAACTTCCAGGTCTTGGCGAGGCACTAGGCCTTCTTTGGCCGTAGCCTTATTGGATCATCAACCCTTTCCTTGACAAAGCCTTTTAATGAAATTTCATTTTCAAAATTACTTTTTGAAAATTCTGGTCTAACTAGTTTAGGTCTTGGATCGGTAGCTTCGGCTAGTTTCACCAATCTAAAGAGACCAAGTAGAGTATACTTGTCCTTATTAGTAAAGGCTTCCCTAACGTACTATCATCTCACCGCCACCCAATACTATGTTGTTAAAGTTTCAATTATTCTTTTTCCTAAAGCCGTTCTAATATATGCATAAAATTTAAACATGAATGACATGTCATATATTTAAAAGAAATAGCAAATGCATGACATGACAATTATGCATGATCCAAACAAGTCCAATCATTTTATTTAAGTTTCTAATAATGTATCAAATTCCCGATTTGATACATGTCGTGTGAACCCGCGAATATGTCAACCCAATGACGTTGTGTGATTCGAGCTCGTGTTTATGTGTCGTTGATATTTTTGGGTTTCGAATCAGAATTGGATTTGGTTTCAAATAAAAATAGAGAAGCAATGAAAAGCAAGTAGACTTAACTAATGACTAAACAAGGTGAATGTAATTAATGACTCAACCAATTGACCACTCAATCATCTAAAGCACGTTGGCACAATTCAGGAATCAAACTTAATTCAGATGCAAGAGTACACTACAGTTGAATTTCAACTTTGAAGGTTATCAATTAAAGCCAAAATCTAGCTTGATACATGGCAAGGGATTGAAACAACTTGATACACAAGTAAAGGAAACTCATGTGCCAATTCTTGAGACTGTTTGCAGAATTATATAGCTGGTTAATTCAGCTTGAAGAGGGCTAGGCGATCAATGAGGTTTACTGCAAGGATGAATGAAACAATCTCAAACCCGAGACTGACCAAGGCAGGAACAAACCCAATTCAGCAGGGAAATGAAGGAATCAAACTCCACGCAGATTTGGAATGCAGAATTTCAGCAATCGATCAAATGCATAAACAACTTGATCAAGTTGCAATCTGTTGCAATGATTCATCAAACCAGAACCTCTTGATGTGCTGAAATCGCAAATGAAGAAATACAATTGGAGAATGCAACAATAACAGTGGAGAATGCAGAAATGGAGTTGATACTCAATCTGAAATTGGCACGCTGAAAAATTCAGTACCAACCGGCTGAACACAAGCTGACATCAATCAATTTGTTAAGGTCTCGTTTGATACACCATTCAGAAGCTATCACATTAATATGCAGCAATGAAACTAACCCATTCAGAACTAATCTAATGCAGATGATGAGAGCAGAATTGCAGAAATTCAGCAGGCAATTCATGCAGAAACTAAAGTTGCACACAAAAGAACAAAACTAAATTCAGAAACTATTGGTGTGCAGAATTGAACTCAAGGATTGCAGAAGTGAAACGTGGAGTTGAAGAAATGAAACTGAAGTGATACACAAGGAAGAAAAATTTGCTATGCAGCAGCAGAAAGATGATACGCAGCATGGAGAGAACTGATACGCTGAAACAAAATTGGAACGCAAGCTGAAAATTGATACGCTGGGAATTAAACAAGAAGCAAACTGAGATTAAAGGTAACTAGACATTAACAAGCAATCTAACTAATTACAATTCAGAAATTAAACACTACTGAATGCAGAAATGATCCAAACAAAACTAACATAGAAATTTAAAACTGCAATTAAATGATAGAAACGAAATTACAGCTAAAGAACTAAAATTAACCAATGAAACTACTCCTCAATCCTTCCCTAGCTCAAATACTCCTTGTTCGTCACGCAAGGGTGAGCCTCGAACCCGTAAGCTCAACAAATCAATGGAAGAATGACCTCTGCGAAGCAATCCAGCTCACAGTCTGAGCCAAGCTGAATTCCCAATCAATTCCCTCAATCTTGCCTTGTCCAATCGCGTGGATGGTGTAGGGATGAACCAAACACTCCAGGGAACCCCTCTGAACTGCTCGGGTGGATGAAGGATTGAAAAAAACCACAATCAAAGCAATCGAAGGCAGAGCCGAGGAAACCCTCACTCGGCTCTGTTTTGGCCAATTCGGAGCTGGAACTTCACGGCAGCAGCTTCCCAAGGATCTAGCACTCGATCTAGGTGAGGAATTGAGTGGTCGCGCCCCTTGAATTGAAGAAAAACTACTGAAGAACTGAAGAAGACGAAGAAGGAAGCTGAACTATGCGGCGGAGACGCGACAGGGAGAAGCGCTGGGAATTTTTGATTAAGTAGCTAGCAATGGACGACCCAGATTGATCGGAGGAAATCCAACGGCTGATTTTGCTCTGATTTGAGCCAAACATTGATGATGATGATCTGGGGTCAGGATCTGCCTCGTGGTAGCTTGGATCCTCCAGATTTGCAACGGATGGTCCAGATCAACCTAATCTTTGAATGGACGATCTAGAGCCCTCCGAGCTTGATCCAACGGTTGATTTAGCTCTGATTGGAGTGAAACCTTCAGATCTTGATCAGAGTGCTTGATCAACCCTAACCCTAGCTCGGATTGCTTCAGATAGTCCCGGATGGCTCAGATCTAGCTGCTCTTGAATCGGACGGCCCGGATTTAATCCTAATCTTGATAACTCGATCCGGGTCACTTCCGACTCAAGTTTGATCCAATATGCCCTAGGTTCATGAACCTTTCATGCCTACAAAAATAGATCATGAATTTAGTGGCCAAATAATCCAAATATGTGTAAATTTGCAATTAAGTCCAAAATAAGAGTAAGTTCTAAAACCTAGGGCAATTTCACAATTAAGCAATAAAAACATAGGTCAAACATGGATTTTAGCA
Source organism: Boesenbergia rotunda (assembly GCA_024364735.1). Lineage (NCBI taxonomy): Eukaryota > Viridiplantae > Streptophyta > Magnoliopsida > Zingiberales > Zingiberaceae > Boesenbergia > Boesenbergia rotunda. Next base: position 160,309 of record JAGFNQ010003007.1, on the reverse strand, counting down.
ACTCAAATAATCAATAAAATGGTATTTATCAACTCCCCCACACTTGAGCTTGAGCGTCTCGCGAAATCACTAAGTATGTATCCCCTAGAGTTTCTTAAGCATAATTAGAAACAAATGAAAAGAAATTACCTAAGGTTGTCAATTCTCATAAATCTAAGCTCTATGGATTAGTATCTCATCCTTAAATCAACAACTTAGCCTTTTCATCCATCATGATTCATTGAGATGAATTCAACTCACTAGCCTTTCAAGGAAATTTTTTTTTTTGGTGGCTCTCTCCTTAAGTTCTAAGTTGATGATGGAAGTGGAGCTCACTCAAACACACATGCTTCTAGTACTACCATAGGCTTGCTTGTTATCTAATCTCCACCATTATTCATGATTAGGATCAATATCTACAAAAACAAGTGAATACATGGAAAATGATAAGAAATGGAGTAAAAGCTAAGAAAACGGGAAAATGGATAAAGTGGAAAACTTGAATGCTCAAGGATGTTTCTAATATGCTTTGTCCTCTTTGCAGTCCTCTAATGAAATACAAAGTGTGGTGAAGTCCAATTTGAATAATTCCTTTGATTTGGGTGAAGAAATCCCTATTAGTCTCCATGTGCCAATTTCTCTTTTGCGTGCCAACTTTATCTCCTTCTCTTTTCTTTTCTGAATTTTTTTTCCTTTTAAAAACTGCAGAAATGACTTTCTTTTTATATCAGCTGCTTCCTTCCTCTCTAATAAAAATCAGAATGGCATTGGAGCAAGGCTTGATTCGGATGATGATCTCTCCACTAGTCTCATGGTGCCAACTTGTTCTTCCTTCTTTTCTTTTTCAAACTGCTTTCTTTTTTTTTATTTTTCTGATTTCCACATGCGTAGGATCCATAAACATGAACTCTACTTGAAACTTTGGCACAATTTCCTCACTTGGCACAGATTTTTGCATTACTTTCAAATCTGTCCAGCTCCACATTCCATTCTGATGTCTCCAATTCAGCTTCACAAACAATCCTTTAAGAGATTTAGAACCTTGTAGCTTACTCCCTTTTCAGTTTGTATCATTTCAGCAACTCAAAGTCAAAGTTTCTCAGCTTCAATTCATCCTTCCAGCAGTGTGTTCAGATTTTTTTCTTGACCAGCTCGGAATTTCTGCTTAAATTTCAGATTCTCCAGCTTATGTTCAGCTGCTGCTCAAAAAATGTTTCTGATTTTATAGCCTAGAAAACTTCATTTCAGCTTCATCTTGATGCAAAATGTCTTGATGATAACATAACCTTCTGAATTTTCTTTTTAGCTGCAATTGTGTTCATATTTCAACCTTGCAGCCTCACACATTAATGCAAAATGTCGAGTGGTCTTGTTCTTTACCTTTGCAGCCTCTACTTTCTTCACATCAGTTAGCATCCCGTATTAATGGAGAATTTAAATGTTCCACTCCAAAATTTCTGTTCAGATTTCATTCTTGACACCTTGCTTGGGTTCCACCTTGGCACAGAATTCCTGCTCAAGTTTGTGATCTGCCCGCATGCAGTTCCAAAACAAGAATTGCAGTTCCAAAATTTCTCCTTGGTTCAGCTGAATTTACTTGGCACCAAAATTCCTGCTCAAGTTTGTGAGCTGCCCTTGCATTTCAACTCAGTTTTGATTCAAATCAGTTCAGCAATTTCAGATTGTGTTCTGCACAAATTGGTTTTGGCACAGAATTTTTCCAGCTTGTTTTCAGATCTGTCCAGCTCCACAAACCATTTAGCAAGATGTGTTTGATTTCTAAGCGAAGAGCAGCTGCAAGTCCAAAACATTCTGACCACAACATGCTATCCAAACAAATTATTCCTTCAATGGCACAACCTTGTAGCAAGATGTGTTTTCAGATTTTTTTTTCTATTTTTTTCTTTCAGCCGAATTCACAATGGCACAATCTTGCTTAGATCTTCTACTTATTGCTTCCGGAATTTGGTTTCAATTACATATTTACGTGCCACTTGGACTTTGGCACAAAAATTCTTCTTCTTCAACCGAATTGAGCTTGGCACAAAAAATTTTCTTGACATAAAATGCCTCTTCGATACTAAAACACTAGTCACTCCCCCACACTTAAATCTTTGTCCGTCTTGGGCAAAGTAGCATTAATAAATATCCCAAACAAACAAGTCCATAGAAAAGTGAGGGTAAGAGTAAGAAATAAGTAAAGAAAAATGGAATGAACATGATTTTTGCCAAAATTAATATGGAAAGGTAAACAAAGTGAGTAGTCTCTATAGATGTGATCCAATCATCGAAATATGGTTTTGAAAGAACCTAAGCAAATTCTAGAGTACAATAACATAGGTGTGTCACAAAAATAAGGCTAATCCTCACTAGGAAAAAATAATTCATCTCAAATCCTCAATTAAGAATCTAAAACAAAGTAGTACTCAAGCATCCAAGATTTCATCCATTAGCTCAAACCCTAAGTTTTAACAACCAAATTTAATTTATTTTCCAAGAGATTCTAAAATGACATGAAGATAACCTAGAGGGATACATTTATTCCTAAATATGAAGAAAACGTGCCAAAAGAACTAACATGCATTTATTGACAAGGACTCAGTTTAAAAGAAAATTCTACTTCTAGAAAGCATAAAAAAATAAACATGCAATAAAAGAAAATACAAGAAGAAACAAACTCCCCTTTATTTCTGGTGGACGGAGTCTATCAAGCAGTAGCCTCCATCGTGGTAGTGGAGGAACATGGGTGGCTGAGAGAATTCGGACTCCCCCACACTTCAACTTTGCAGCAAAATGTTCAGGTGGCCGCAGGCGATTTAGGTTCAAGATCCATTGAAGGAATGGAGGGCTATGGATTAAAGTAAGATCTTCTCCTCCTTCTTGATGCCTTTTAGAAGTCCTTCCAGGAGGTTGAAGTCTGTGCAGATGGAGTACCCACTCCTGAAGTCTTCTAGACCCTGCAAAACAATGTAATACCTCTCTCAAGCATTCTGGGTCAGAAAGAAATAAAATAATATCAGTCTCTGCATGAAATGAATCCAAAACTGCATCATATCCAATTAAATCAAATTTTGGTATCTCAATGAATTTTTCATAAGTAGTATCTGTTGGTGCAGGAAGCACCATATCGAACCTTGTTTTGATATTGGCAAAGGATTCAAAGTTAAGTCTATTTGTGATCTAACAATATTACTCAAGTGTGCAGAGACAAAGTCCTAGCGAAGGAATGCTAGACACCTGGCGAAGGACTGCCAGGAAACAAAGTCCTAGCGAAGGGCTGCTAGGCACCTGGCGAAGGACTGCCAGTATCCAAGCCCTAGCGAAGGACTGCTAGGTAACTGGCGAAGGACTGCCAGTATCCAAGCCCTAGCGAAGGACTGCTAGGCGCCAGGCGAAGGACAGCTTGGGACTGAAGCCCTAGCGAAGGAATGCTAGGCTTCGAGCGAAGGACAGCTCGGCATCCAAGACCTGGCAAAGGACCGTCAGGCAAAAGTCAAGTCAAAGGAATGGTTGGCATCAGGTACATTCTCTCGAGAGGAGTAGGTGAGGACGCGTTCCCCGTCGAGGGAACAGTAGGCGTCGGTTCGACCTAAGGCTCCATTTTGGAGACCCAAAGTCAGAACCAAGACAGCTAAGGCTGTATAATCTAATATTTTATTGTTTTATTGTGTTTTGGACTAACCCTGGATGCAGGACCAAAGGAACGTGTGTCTGCAGCTCAGAAAGCCTCAAAGGAATGAGGCAACAGCTGACCAGGGCGCCCGGAGTATCCCGGGCGCCCCCAAGGTGAACACAAAACACTAGAAAGCAAGATGGGCTTCGACAGTTCAACTCCCGGGCGCCCCCGTGCTCCCGGGCGCCCCCGCTGCTCTCGGGCGCTCCCAGCGCTCCGGGCGCCCCCAAGCGCAAGCGTCGAAGCTCAACCCAGCGAAGCCGAGGGATAAGATTTGACCCGGTCAACCCGGGCGCCCCGAGCGCTCCGGGCGCCCCGGTTAAAGCGAATCCCGAAGATAAAGGGATCAGACGCTGACCGAGGAATTGGCGGATCAAATGCCACGTGGGGGGGGGGGGGGGCGGGGGGTGCCCCCGACGTCCCGGGCGCCCCCAGGCCCTATATAAAGGGCCCTCGACCCCAAGCTTCGAACATCACTTCAATTCAACGCTTCAACGCTCTTCTACTCCCGCGCTCTGCCCCGGAAACCTCCCAACTCGAGCTGACGACGTCCTGCTACTCCGAAAAAAGTCAATCCACTCCAGACGTCAGTAAAGAAGAGCTATTTTGGTTTACTGTACTGAATTCTGTTAAATATCTTTGTAAACTACTTTTGCGACATATAGAATTGCCCGCAGAAAATGGTCAACGACCGTGGGCTTTGGAGTAGGAGTCGACCTAGGCTCCGAACCAAGTAAAAAACTATTGTGTTTGCGTGTGTTGTGTTTTTCCGCTGTGCAATTTCTCTTTACCTAAAATCCGAACGATTTCCGATATTCACCCCCCCTCTATCGGTTCTCTCGATCCAACAAGTGGTATCAGAGTGGGGAAGCTCAAATTTGGTGTAACCACCAATTTGAGAGTTTTTCGGATTTACGAAATTTCTTTTATTTTTTTAATCAACACCACTCGATCTTTTTCGCGTTTTATTTTCAAACAAAGAATATCTGTAGGTGTGTCTAAAATATTCTTACGCCTTTTTCAATTTTGAATTCTCATTTTTTCACTATAAGTCAAAATTGATAAAACGAACAATTTTTGAAAATTTGTTATAAACTTTTTTTAATTATTATTTTAATATTTTCCTCGAAATTCGTGCTATCTTAATTCGAGCTAATTCTTTTAAAAAACATTAAATTATCACTTTTTCATCATTAATCAGAATTGACAAAATAAATATTTTCAAAAATTTATCATAAATTATTTTTATTATTTTATTATTATTCTGCCTCGAAATTCGTGCAACATTTATTTTGAGCTAATTTTTTCCTTCTCCCGCACTACTAATCCAAGACCAAGTCTTGGTACATTTTTGTTACTTCTTTTCTGTACGAGGTTAAATCTAAATGGCCAACCAAGAATGGAACAGTGCCCGTCCACCGCTCTTTTCTGGCGAAAATTTCAACTCCTGGAGAAATCTAATGGAATCCCACTTGAATGCTAATCTGGATTTATGGTTGATAATCCAGACGGGGTTCACATTCCCCACAGAAGAAGGAACATCGATCACTTGGGACAAACTAGATGAACCAACACTGAGGAAGATCGAAACAGATGTAAGGGCTACTGCAATCCTATAATGTGGTATAACCAATGAAGAATTGAAGCGGGTCGGATCCTTCAGATGTGCTAGAGAAATCTGGGAAAAACTGATTGACCTTCATCAAGAGATCTCAGATGAAGAAGAAGATCAGGTAAATTATCTTGCCCTTTCAGTCCAAGCACAAACAACCGATTTCGAATTCTTTTTAAAATTAGAATTAAATAATCAAACGGATACTATAATGGTCGAGGAAGGTGTAAATTTTATTGCAGGGAAACTCCTAAAGAACCGCCAAAGAAGGAGCTTCAACCAGTACCTGAGTCCGACTCAGACACAGAATCAGAAGATGAGCCTAGATTCGAGGCGGCAAGAATCAAGGGGGAGAGTCCCAATAAGGAACCAAAAGGTAAAAGTGTAAATTCAAATTTTAATCATGTAATTTGTTACACATGCAGGGAGAGAGGGCACTACCAAAGTGAGTGTCCTACTCGTAAGATTCGAACGACACCATCGACGGCGACAAAGGAATCAGTTCCAAAAGCACGAAAGCACAAAAGTCGCATTCAATGCTTTAAGTGCCAGGATTTCGGGCATTACAAAAGTGAATGCACAGATAAAAGAGCTACCAAGAATGCCGTACAAACAATCAACAAAGGTAAATTTACAGTATTTGAAAATCCGTTATTTACCTTGAATAATGTGATTGATTCATGTAACTTAATTAAAGCAAATTTCAGAAAATTGAAACAAGAAAATGAAACCCTAAAACATAAGGTCAATAAGTTAGAAAATTTAATTCATAATCTTGCTGATTTCGAAAATCCTGAGTATTACTCCAATTGTGACCTTACTTAGACAATTGTTTGTTTTAGTTATGTGTTTCTTTTTATTTTTGTTTTTTTGTGCTTAGAATTAGGATCGGTTAGTATAAGGACTAAATCAGTTAATTGAAATTTGAACAACATAGTATTGGGTGGAGGTGAGATGATAGTACGTTAGGGAAGCCATCTTGGTGGAACTAGCCGAAGCTACCGATCCAAGACCCAAACTAGTTAGACCAGAATTTACCAAAAAGTAATTTTGAAGATGAAATTTCACTAAAAGGCTTTGTCTAGGAAAGAGTTGATGATCCAATAAGGCTACGGCCAAAGAAGGCCTTGTGCCTTGCCAAGACCTGGAAGCCAATTTTTGAAATTCAAATTCAATTTACTCTTTGTTAAATTTGAATCTAACACAAATTTTCAGTTAATTTTAGATTCAAATATCTCTTTTCAAAATAAATTTAAATTGGGTTGAAAAATTAATTTAACTTTTCAAAATTAATCATGACCTTTTCAAAATAAATCTTTCTATTAAAATATGCATCTCACAAAACAGATAAGGATATCCTGTTTTGTCACTTAGAAATGGGTGAGATGCTCAGGACTTAAAAGTTTAGTCCAACCCAATCAACCGTACAAATCAAATTCAACTTAATTATTTTCAATTAATTATTCTCAAATTCAACTTAATTTCAATCAATTTCAAAATTCATCTTAACAATTTTTAAAATTCACAGTTAAAATTTCAAAATCCTCAAAAATCATTTTAACTTTTAAACTAAAGTTTAATGTTACAAAATTAACCATTTTTTATTAAAATTAAATATTTGTCTCACACAACCCATAAGGTTAACATGTTTGACCACGTAGAACTGGGTGAGACATCTAGGACCTAAAAGCCTGATTCACTATCCTGTTAAATAAAAAAAAAAGGTTTGCAAAAGTCATTGAAAATTATCTCTAGTTTTCAAATTAACTCTGTTTACTGTACCCTACTTTTTCAACTCTAACAGTTTTTTTCAAAATATTGAATTTCATGTTAAATATCACAATAGACTTGCTTTAAAGAGAATCTAGGGCTTGTTTGATTCAGTCATTGATTGGTCAAACATAGTTAACATAGTCAAACCCTAGTCAACATAGTCAAACCTGGTCCACACTGAAGTCCCTTAAGGTACTTAGATAAAGTCAGACAGTGTCAGATACAGGGGAGTTTTTTTTTTATGTTTCTTTTTTTTTTTTGAAAAATTCAGATTTTTTTCAAAAACCTTATGCTCTAAAACTCACTATCATCTCAAAATAAGGTTTTCAAAAATTTGATTCACAAACCCTCGTATATTACTATCTCTTTGAAAAATTATCATCATTTCAAAATGATTTTTGAAAACTATGCTATCATTCCAAGTTGTGTTTTCAAAAATTATCTTCTTAAAAATTATCATACTTCAAAGTTATTCTTTTGATTTTGGTAAACCCTAAAGACACAGAGGAAGGTCCACTACACAATTTACTAGGACTCCTAGGATGTGTCAAATTTAGGGGGAGGCTGAATCAAAAGAAGAATTTTTGAAAAGTTTTTATTAATAATTATCTGTTTTGAAATTATCTAATAACATATTTTCATGAACTATATCTTCAAAATCCTTGCTGAATATATAAGTCTTTCAAAATGCTATTATTGTTTTGGCTTATGATTGAAATAATATTTACTTGGATTGGAGAATTTCCAGGACACTTAGGAAAATGACCTTGTAGTCAACAAGGCTTCCTAGGATTGTGTCAGACTGGAAAATAAAACTAGTCAAGTAAAATATTATATTTTTCAAGGTCTAATACGTTTCAAAAATTACTCATGTTTTTCAAAGTCTGGCACTTTTCTAAAAAGTACTTATGTGTTTCAAATCATAATTTATCTCAAAAGTACTTGAAAAATCTGTTCTAAATTTTTTAAGGAAATTTTGTTCTTACAAAATATTTTTTAGAACCTCACAATACTCTTCAAAATGGATTTAATCTAGAAATTTAAGCTTTTTGCTATGGTTTCGAGAATTATACTAAGTATTTTTATGTTTTCAAAACTCATAGGCTCTGATACACAAACCTTCTCCTTAAACTTTTTCCTTTTTAAAGAAACTTTATTGAAAACTCCGAGTTGCTCTTAACTAAGAATTTCCTTTGTGATACTCAGAAGTTTTTTAAAATATCTTTTTCAAAACTGAACTTAGAAATGGTCTAAAACAGAAGGAGAAGAATTTCACATTAAGGGGGAGAGAAAGGAAATTTTGTTTAATTTTCTTTAAAAGTGCTTCAAAAATTTCTAAGCATTTCTAAGTATTTCAAAATTTCTTAAGTGCATGTTTTTTCTTAAGTAAAATTCTTCTTCTTAGTAAACAAAATTTGTCTGAGCAAAAACTAGTTGAAAATTTTGGCAAATGTTTCTAAGTAGAGTTTTTTTTGGTGAAAAACTTGTCTAGAAGATTTACAAATTTTGTTTTTAAATACATAAAGTATTTCCAAGCAAATTCGTCTAAGTGTGCAAATTATTTTAAAAACAATTTTTTTTTCAAATTCTCAAAGTTGATTTTTTTTGAAATTTGACTTCAAAATTTGGCCTAAGTAAAATTCCTTTTTGCAAAGCATTGTAAGTAAAAGTTTCTTTAAAACAAAATTTAGGTTTGCAAAATGGAAAATTGTCTAAGTGTAAAAAGTTTTTATGCAAATGCTTTTTAAAAACACTTTGTCAAAAAACTTCGAAGTTTTACACAAACTCAAAACTCTCTATTAGAAACCTTTTTTTTTGCCCATGTATGTTTTTGATATATGTCAAAGGGGGAGAAAAGGTCAAAGTTAAGTGTTTTAACACAAGAATTCAGGTTTTAACACAAGAATTCAGGGTTTTAGGGGGAGTATGAGAAATAAAGAATTTTTTTAATCTATTCTGTTCATACTTCATTGTGTTTTTATCTTTTTGCTTAAACTGTATATGTTTTTTTACTAACTTTGAATTGTGTTGCCATAAATCAAAAAGGGGGAGATTGTTGGTGCAGGAAGCACCATATCGAACCTTGTTTTGATATTGGCAAAGGATTCAAAGTTAAGTCTATTTGTGATCTAACAATGTTACTCAAGTGTGCAGAGACAAAGTCCTAGCAAAGGAATGCTAGGCACCTGGCGAAGGACTGCCAGGAAACAAAGTCCTAGCGAAGGGCTGCTAGGCACCTGGCGAAGGACTGCCAGTATCCAAGCCCTAGCGAAGGACTGCTAGGCAACTGGCGAAGGACTGCCAGTATCCAAGCCCTAGCGAAGGACTGCTAGGCGCCAGGCGAAGGATAGCTTGGGACTGAAGCCCTAGCGAAGGAATGCTAGGTTCCGAGCGAAGGACAGCTCGGCATCCAAGACCTGGCAAAGGACCGTCAGGCAAAAATCCAACCAGAGGAATGGTTGGCATCAGGTACATTCTCCCGAGAGGAGTAGGTGAGGACGCGTTCCCCGTCGAGGGAACAGTAGGCGTCGGTTCGACCTAGGGCTCCATTTTGGAGACCCAAAGTCAGAACCAAGACAGCTAAGGCTGTATAATCTAATATTTTATTATTTTATTGTGTTTTGGACTAACCCTGGATGCAGTACCAAAGGAACGTGTGTCTGCAGCTCAGAAAGCCTTAAAGGAATGAGGCAACAGCTGACCAGGGCGCCCGGAGTATCCCGGGTGCCCCCAAGGTGAACACAAAACACAAGAAAGCAAGATGGGCTTCGACAGTTCAACTCCCGGGCGCCCCCGTGCTCCCGGGCGCCCCCGCTGCTCCCGGGCGCCCCCAGCGCTCCGGGCGCCCCCAAGCGCAAGCATCGAAGCTCAACCCAGCGAAGCCGAGGGATAAGATTTGACCCGGTCAACCCAGGCGCCCCGAGCGCTCCGGGCGCCCCGGTCAAAGCGGATCCCGAAGATAAAGGGATCAGACGCTGACCGAGGAATTGGCGGATCAAATGCCACGTGGGGGCGCCCCCGACGTCCCGGGCGCCCCCAGGCCCTATATAAAGGGCCCTCGACCCCAAGCTTCGAACATCACTTCAATTCAACGCTTCAACGCTCTTCTGCTCCCGCGCTCTGCCCCGAAAACCTCCCAACTCGAGCTGACGACGTCCTGCTGCTCCGGAAAAAGTCAATCCACTCCGGACGTCGGTAATGAAGAGCTATTTTGGTTTACTGTACTGAATTCTGTTAAATATCTTTGTAAACTACTTTTGCAACATATAGAATTGCCCGCAGAACCTTGGAGTAGGAGTCGACCTAGGCTCCGAACCAAGTAAAAAACTATTGTGTTTGTGTGTGTTGTGTTTTTCCGCTGTGCAATTTCTCTTTACCTAAAATCCGAACGATTTCCGATATTCACCCCCCCTCTATCGGTTCTCTCGATCCAACAGTATCCTCCAAAGGTATATCAAAAAACTTATCACAACCCATGAAATCAATTTTCGGCACTTCAATAGAAATGTCACAATTATTTTCTACCAAGGATGTATCAAGCAATGTGTCACAGCCAATAAAATCAATCTCGGATACCTCCATAAGTTTTTCACATTCAACTTCAGCATAAGATATAGCAAGAGATTCATCAAAATAAATAACATTAATTTCAGACACTTCTAAAAATTTTTCACAATCCATATCCACAAAAGATGTATCAAAAGATTCATCATAACAAACTACATCAATTATAGGTGCCTCTAAAATTTGTTCGCAACCCACATCTACAAGAGATGTATCAAGTAATGCATTACAACCAAGGGAATCAATTTTTGGTACCTCTATTGGATTTGCACAAGCAATTTCTACACAAGGTATATCAATAAATTCATCATAACCAATAAAGTCAGCACTAGGTACCTCGCTGAATTTTTCTGAACAAAGAGGAGAAATACTTACCTGAGCGTGCTGAAGAATACCTGGAGGTTCTACAAGAGTAGATGTATCCATGGCCTCCTCCTGATCAAGTACATGCTCCTCTTCAGCCTCAAGCTCTGGTGGACACTCAACTGGAATAGGTGATCCTTGGGTTCTTGCTTCCACCATGCAAGCCCCTACACTTTCTGGTTTATTCTCTAAATCTTGTGGTGGTCCCTGGGGCTTAGTGCAATCCCCTACACCTATGGAATCATCTCCTATGCATGCTTCTCCTGTAATATCTACAACAACAATATCAGAAAAATTAGAACCATCAATAATACTATCATCACAAAATAAAAGTCTAGAATGGTCCTGTGGAGCTTCAGTTTCTTCTTCTGGAGCTGAAAAATTTGGAATTGAAATTTAAGCAGGAATCTCCGGAGGGATGCATGCTGTAGGTGCCCTATATTTGATGATTTCTTCTTCTTCTTCTACTAATTTTGCAAAATCACTTGAAGAAGGGCTTGGCCATGCGCTAGGGTCACCTTGAACTGATATAAAATCAACTCCGGGGCTCTCAGAATTACAAGCAACTTGAGAAGATAATTGTTGTGATCTTTGGGCTTTTATCTGATTCAAATCACTAGCCAATTGTCCCATTTGCCTTCTGAGGTTTTGAATTCTTTGTTGCACAATTTCCCCAAACCTTTGTTGTTGAGCCTCAAGCTCTTGTTGGTCTTGAAAAGTAATATAAGGCTGCTGAAGACCAAGAGTAGGCTGTGCATGCTGAAATGGAAACTGTGGGGGCTGATCAAATAGTTGCACAGGCTGATTAAACTGCTGAAAATTTGGTTCACAAGTTGGTGGAGATTGCTGAAAATTGTAGCCCTGGAATTCTTGGATCTGAGGTTGAAATTGTGGTGGTGAAAACTGAATTTGAGTGGGCTGAAAATTCTGGTTTTGAAACTGAAAATTTGGATCGTATGGCTGTGAATATTGAACAGGTTGTTGAAAATTCGGTATAGGTTGGAATTCGTGCTGCCATGGCTGAGGTTGAGGCTGAAATTGGTTATTTCCCTGCTGAAAACTTACAAAAGGCTGCTGGAATTCTTGGTTAAGTTGCTGAAATTCTTGCTGAAATTGTTGAAATTGTGGTTGAAATTGCTGTGGTAGCTGCTGGAATTGTTGTGGTTGTTGGAATTGCTGAATTTGGGGCTGAGGTGGCTGAAATGTAGGTTGAATCGGCCTCTAGTAAGTAGATGAATGAGCTTTATGTTTTTGTTGGTATTCCAACACCTTACACCAACATTTCAACTCCACCAATGCCTCTTTTATCTCTGTATAGTCCTCTGGTGAAAGCATTTTGCTCTTGCAACCCTGTCACAAATCAAACAAAAAAAATGGCAGCAACCGTATACAAAAGACAAAGCAAACCAAAATAGAACCCAATGATATGTCCAAAAGCATACAAGCAAAAATCAAATAAATCAACTAGTTGCTTCCCCGACAACGACGCCAAAAATTTGATGAACCCGATTTAGCTAAGTTAAGTTGTCACGAATTGTGGGACCATCAGAATTTAGAATATTTATATGTGCTGGAAACCCTTTTTGCAATCAAAAATATGAAAACGTAGTAAAGGGGCCACAGGTCGTATTTTTCCTAGGGACTAGTTGACGTTGTGTGATTCGAGCTCGTGTTTATGTGTCGTTGATATTTTTGGGTTTTGAATCAGAATTGGATTTGGTTTCAAATAAAAATAGAGAAGCAATGAAAAGCAAGTAGACTTAACTAATGACTAAACAAGGTGAATGCAATTAATGACTCAACCAATTGACCACTCAATCATCTAAAGCACTTTGGCACAATTCAGGAATCAAACTTAATTCAGATGCAAGAGTACACTACAGTTGAATTTCAACTTTGAAGGTTATCAATTAAAGCCAAAATCTAGCTTGATACATGGCAAGGGATTGAAACAACTTGATACACAAGTAAAGGAAACTCATGTGCCAATTCTTGAGACTGTTTGCAGAATTATATAGCTGGTTAATTCAGCTTGAAGAGGGCTAGGCGATCAATGAGGTTTACTGCAAGGATGAATGAAACAATCTCAAACCCGAGACTGACCAAGGCAGGAACAAACCCAATTCAGCAGGGAAATGAAGGAATCAAACTCCATGCAGATTTGGAATGCAGAATTTCAGCAATCGATCAAATGCATAAACAACTTGATCAAGTTGCAATCTGTTGCAATGATTCATCAAACCAGAACCTCTTGATGTGTTGAAATCGCAAATGAAGAAATACAATTGGAGAATGCAACAATAACAGTGGAGAATGCAGAAATGGAGTTGATACTCAATCTGAAATTGGCACGCTGAAAAATTCAGAACCAACCGGCTGAACACAAGCTGACATCAATCAATTTGTTAAGGTCTCGTTTGATACACCATTCAGAAGCTATCACATTAATATGCAGCAATGAAACTAACCCATTCAGAACTAATCTAATGCAGATGATGAGAGCAGAATTGCAGAAATTCAGCAGGCAATTCATGCAGAAACTAAAGTTGCACACAAAAGAACAAAACTGAATTCAGAAACTATTGGTGTGCAGAATTGAACTCAAGGATTGCAGAAGTGAAACGTGGAGTTGAAGAAATGAAACTGAAGTGATACACAAGGAAGAAAAATTTACTATGCAGCAGTAGAAAGCTGATATGCAGCATGGAGAGAACTGATACGCTGAAACAAAATTGGAACGCAAGCTGAAAATTGATACGCTGGGAATTAAACAAGAAGCAAACTGAGATTAAAGGTAACTAGACATTAACAAGCAATCTAACTAATTACAATTCAGAAATTAAACACTACTGAATGCAGAAATGATCCAAACAAAACTAACATAGAAATTTAAAACTGCAATTAAATGACAGAAACAAAATTACAGCTAAAGAACTAAAATTAACCAATGAAACTACTCCTCAATCCTTCCCTAGCTCAAATACTCCTTGTTTGTCACGCAAGGGTGAGCCTCGAACCCGTAAGCTCAACAAATCAATGGAAGAACGACCTCTGCGAAGCAATCCAGCTCACAGTCTGAGCCAAGCTGAATTCCCAATCAATTCCCTCAATCTTGCCTTGTCCAATCGCGTTGATGGTCTGGGGATGAACCAAACACTCCAGGGAACCCCTCTGAACTGCTCGGGTGGATGAAGGATTGAACAAAATCACAATCGAAGCAATCGAAGGCAGAGCCGAGGAAACCCTCACTCGGCTCTGTTTTGGCCAATTCGGAGCTGGAACTTCACGGCAGCAGCTTCCCAAGGATCTAGCACTCGATCTAGGTGAGGAATTGAGTGGTCGCGCCCCTTGAATTGAAGAAAAACTACTGAAGAACTGAAGAAGACGAAGAAGGAAGCTGAACTATGCGGCAAAGACACGACAGGGAGAAGCGCTGGGAATTTTTGATTAAGTAGCTAGCAATGGACGACCCAGATTGATCGGAGGAAATCCAACGGTTGATTTTGCTCTGATTTGAGCCAAACTTTGATGATGATGATCTGGGGTCAAGATCTGCCTCATGGTAGCTCGGATCCTCCATATTTGCAACGGATGGTCTAGATCAACCTAATCTTTGAATGGATGATCTAGAGCCCTCCGAGCTTGATCCAACGGTTGATTTAGCTCTGATTGAAGTGAAACCTTTAGATCTTGATCAGAGTGCTTGATCAACCCTAACCCTAGCTCGGATTGCTTCAGATAGTCCCGGATGGCTCAGATTTAGCCGCTCTTGAATCGGACAACCCGGATTTAATCCTAATCTTGATAACTCGATCCAGGTAACTTCCGACTCAAGTTTGACGCAATATGCCCTAGGTTCATGAACCTTTCATGCCTATAAAAATAGATCAAGAATTTAGTGGTCAAATAATCCAAATATGTGTAAATTTGCAATTAAGTCCAAAATAAGAGTAAGTTCTAAAACCTAGGGCAATTTCACAATTAAGCAATAAAAACATAGGCCAAACATGGATTTTAGCAACTCAAATAATTAATAAAATGGTACTTATCACCCACTTTGACATCTTTAATGTTATTAATTTTAATTGTTATAGTTTGGGTAAAATTTTATTTTAGTGCAAGTTTATATTGATTTTAGTTGGAGATTATATTGATTAATGATTAATTAATTAAGAATTAATTGATGTTGAATTAATTGAATTTGAATTAATTAAGATTAAATTATTAATTAATTTGAATTAAGTAAGATTTAATTAATTCAGATTTAATTTGAATTGAATTTAGATTTAATTTAAATTTAATTTAGATTTAATTTGAGTTTAATTTAGATTTAATTTGAATTTAATTAAGATTTAATTTAAATTTAATTAAGATTTAATTTTAATTTAATTTGAATTTAATTAAGATTTAATTTTAATTTAATTTGAATTTAATTAAGATTTAATTTTAAATTAATTTGAATTTAATCTAATTTGAATTTAATTTAATTTGAATTTAATTTAATTTAAATTTAATTTAATTAAGATTCAATTTTAATTTAATTTGAATTTAATTTAATTAAGATTTAATTTTAATTTAATTTGAATTTAATTAAGATTTAATTCAAATTTAATAAAATTTAATTTGAATTTAATTAAGATTTAATTAATTTGAATTTGAATAATTAAGATTTAATTAATTTGAATTTGAATAATTAAGATTAATTAATTTGAATTTGAATAATTAAGAGTTATTTAATTTGAATTTGAATAATTAAGATGTAATTAATTTGAATTTGAATAATTAAGATTTAATTAATTTGAATTGATAAGGTTATAATGATTAATTAATAGTTATGAATTTAAATTCATTATTTTCATTATTTCAAAAATTTCTTCTTCATCTTTATCTATCTTTTCAAATTTTTCTAACAATTTGGATTTATTTGAACCTTTGTAATTTTTATTGACTATGACCCTAATCTTAGATAGTTCCATATCCTCCTCATCCTTAAAATTATATTTTTTAGTATCCTCAAAATAGGAAGAGTAATTTGGGCCACTAGTTAAGGTTTTGTAATAACTTTCAAGATTATCTATAATTAAGTTATTATCTAGGTGAATTTTATCTTCAAGAATATCCTCAGAATTATCCTTAGACACATCTTCAATATTTTCATGAAATTCAAAATTAATCTCTAGATTATCCTTAAAATTTTCAGAATTAATTTTTGGATTATCTTTAAGATTTTCAGAATCAATTTCTGGATTATCTTTAAGATTTTCAGAATTAATTTCTAGATTATCTTTAAGATTTTCAGAATTAATTTCTGGATTAAATTTATTTGAATTAAAATTATCAGAAGTAACATTATCAGAATTTATTTTAGAAATCACTGAATTGATGTTCTGGATTAAATAGTTAATTTCGGATATTTCAGTCATATCTGTATTTTCTAATTTGACATGCAAAAAATTAATTTTACTATGCAATAAATCTAATTTATCAGAAAAATTAACTAAATTATCACAAGGCAGTGCAGGAATTTGTATCATCTTTGGAACATAAATCTTGCGTACCTTCGCCGGACACTTGTTTTTGTAGTGTCCGTATTTCTTACATTTTGTGCCATTAGTGGGGAAATTTGGGGCTCTGGGGTGTATTTGTTTATGAAATGATGCATAATTATTAATAGGATGTATTTTCATTGGTTAATTAATTTTCTTACATTTTCACACTTATATTTCATTCTATTGAATTTTTGGACAGCTTGTGCATCATCGGATCAAAAGGGGCACATCCGGGGCGAAGATGATCATTCTGTTGGAGCCTGATTGGTCACCAGACCAATCAGGGGAGAGCCTGATTGGTCACCAGACCAATCAGGGAAGGCCTGATCGGTCCAGTGACCGATCAGGGAAGGCATGATCGGTCCAGCGACCGATCAGGAGCAGATGGCACAGCAGAATTCAGAATTTTAGCTACTGATCACATCCTGATCGGTCCCCAGACCGATCAGGGAGGTTCCAGACCAATTAGGGGTCACTCAGTCCGATCTGTAGCTGTTTAGAGCGGTCGGAAGAACTGTTACATCATAACCCTCCACTCAGATCTGGCATGGAAATTGATGGAGATATCTTGCAAGCAATCTCGACCACTCATCAAGGGAAATCAAGGGTGGAATGGAGAGGTAGAAAAGGAAGCTAGGGTATCCAAACTAGGGGGATTCGGATCTCATCCAGAAGGAACGGAAGGAGGAGGCGATGGAGAAGGAAGCTGCGATTCTGAGGGGTTCCTCTGAGGATTGACAGCTTGGCCGAGGCTTCTACTTCGACTCCACAGTCCATTCCATCCTCTTCTCCGGCTGAGAAGCAATCGGCTTTGTCGGAGCGGAGTTTCTCCCACCAAACACCAATTTTCAGCTTCCTTTTCAGTTTTTCTTAGTGTTTTCTGCTGTAGAACATCAGTTGCATTTCCTTTTCAATTGTTTTCGAATTTCCACATATTTTCCATTCTAGAACAGTAATCTCCAGCTTAGTTTCGAATTTCCTGCTTAG
>JAGFNQ010003007.1:117676-139805 GCA_024364735.1 Boesenbergia rotunda | reverse complement strand
TGCATGATGGAGACTGCATGTTCGAGGATGCTATGCTAGACTTAGGAGCCTCCATCAATGTCATGCCCAAGTCAGTGTTCATCTCTTTAGGCATTGGACCATTACAGCCTACTGGGGTGGTCATTCAGTTGGCCAACCGCAGTTTTGCTCATCCAGCTGGAGTCATAGAGGACGTATTGGTGAAGGTCAAAGATTTAATATTCCCAGCCGATTTTTATATTCTAGATATGGAGAAGGACCTAACTTTAAGCTCAGCTCCATTGATTTTGGGACGCCCATTCCTGAAGACTGCAAGGACCAAGATCGATGTTCATGCAGGGACACTCACCATGGAGTTTGGGGACACAGTGGTTCAGTTCTCCATCTTTGATGCGATCAGATATCCCGCTGAGGATTATTCGCTGCTGGGCATTGATGTGTTGGACACACTAGATTCTGAGGAGTCAGATGGCACGGATTCAGATCTAGCCGACACAGAGGATTCAGATGAGGATGATGATGATAGTGGTGGATCAGCTTTAGTCTGTGACACTATCCAGGTGGATGACGCTGAGGTGTCTGCATTGGAGGCAGGTCCTGAAAAATTGCTTCCATCAGTCTTGAAACCCCCGAAGCTTACTTTGAAGCCCCTACCTGAGCACTTGAAGTATGCCTACCTAGGAGAGAACGAGCAGTTTCCAGTCATCATTGCTCAGCGTCTTGAGCCAGGTCAAGAGAAAAGGCTACTAGATCTTCTACGGATGTGCCAGAGGGCTATTGGGTGGACCATTGCAGATATACCAGGGATTAGCTCATCCATTTGCATGCACCGAATTTTCCTGGAGGAGGGTGCAAGGCCGGTGAGACAACCACAGCGTAGACTCAACCCACTTATTCTAGATGTGGTCAAGAAGGAGGTAACCAAGCTACTACAGGCTGGCATTATATATCCTATCTCCGACAGTCAGTGGGTGAGTCCAGTGCAGGTGGTCCCGAAGAAGTCCAGTATCACAGTGGTGGAGGGCAAGGAGAGTGCTTTGATTCCTGCTAGAGTCCAGAGTTCATGGAGAGTATGCATAGACTACCGGAAGCTGAATCAGGCTACGAGGAAGGATCACTACCCTTTACCATTCATCGACCAGATGTTGGAGAGGCTTGCTGGTAGATCACACTATTGCTTCTTGGACGGTTTTACGGGATACTTTCAGATTCATATTGCTCCAGAGGATCAAGATAAGACGACTTTCACCTGCTCATTTGGGACTTTTGCATAGAGGAGGATGCCATTCAGATTATGCAATGCTCCAGGTACCTTCCAGCGATGCATGGTAAGCATTTTTTCAGATCTTTTAGAGCATTGCATGGAGGTGTTTATGGATGACTTTACTGTATATGGATCCTCTTTTGATGCATGTTTGGATAGTTTATCTAGAGTTTTGCATCGTTGCATAGAGACTGACCTTATACTTAATTATGAAAAATGTCATTTCATGGTTGAGCATGGCATAGTTTTAGGTCACATAGTCTCTCGGAAGGGTATCGAAGTAGATCCTGCAAAAATTGATTGTATTACATCTCTGCCTAATCCCGCATGCGTGCGGGGCGTTCGCTCTTTTCTTGGCCACGCAGGTTTCTACAGGCGATTCATCAGAGATTTCAGCAAGATAGCCCTTCCTCTTTCGACCTTGCTACAGAAGGATGTGGAGTTTCATTTTGATCAGCAGCGTAAGGACGCCTTTGATCACATGAAGGCGACTCTCACATCGACCCCTATCATTCGGCCCCCAGACTGGAGTTTACCATTCGAGCTGATGTGTGATGCATCAGATCATGCCGTGGGAGCAGTGCTAGGCCAGAGGGTGGATGGAGCACCGCACGTAATTTGTTATGCGTCCCGGACACTGGATTCTGCTCAGGCCAATTATACCACAACAGAGAAGGAGCTTTTAGCCATTGTTTTTGCTTTGGATAAGTTTCGTCCATATCTATTGTGCTCACATGTGATTGTTTATTCTGACCATGCAGCTATTAGGTATCTCTTAAAGAAGCCAGATTCGAAATCAAGATTGATTCGATGGATGCTTCTGCTTCAAGAATTCGACGTGGAGATACGCGATAGGAGCGGTAAAGAGAACCTAGTAGCTGACCACCTGAGCAGGATTGAGGGGACGACGGATCCTACACCCATTTCAGATGTATTCCCATATGAGCATCTTCTACAGCTGCAAGGTAATGTGCCATGGTATGCCGATCTTGTCAACTATTTGGTTGCACATGTCTTCCCTACACATTTTTCTAGAGCTCAACGTGATAAATTAGCGAGTGATTCTAAGTATTACGTGTGGGATGACCCTTACCTTTGGAAATTTTGCAGTGACCAGGTAGTTAGGAGATGTATCCCTGATTGTGAGTTCCAGTCAGTACTTTCATTTTGTCACACATTGGCATGTGGGGGTCATTTTGGTCCTCAACGTACTGCTAGGAAGGTTTTGGATGCAGGGTTGTATTGGCCTACCTTGTTTAAAGATTCTTACCACTTCCATAAGTCTTGTGAGCGCTGCCAGCGAGTTGGGAACTTAGGACGTAGAAATGAAATGCCTCAACAACCCATGATATTTTGCGAGATTTTTGATGTGTGGGGTATTGATTTCATGGGTCCTTTTCCTGTTTCATATGGATTTATTTATATCTTGTTGGCTGTGGATTATGTGTCTAAATGGGTGGAGGCAATCCCCACTAGAACTAACGATTCATCTGTTGTTGTGGATTTTGTCAGGACTCACCTATTTTGCAGGTTTGGGGTACCCAGGGCGATCATTAGTGATCAAGGGTCTCACTTTTGCAATAGGCACATGAAAGCGCTTTTGAGCAAGTATGGAGTGATCCATAAAGTGTCCACCCCGTATCACCCTCAAACAAATGGACAAGCTGAAATATCAAACAGGGAGATTAAGCTTATCTTGGAGAAAACTGTAAGGGTAGACCGGAAGGACTGGAGCAAGAGACTTGATGAAGCTTTATGGGCCTACCGGACTGCCTACAAGACACCCATTGGGATGTCTCCCTACAGGATTGTTTTTGGTAAGGCTTGCCATTTACCAGTGGAGGTGGAACACAAGGCTTATTGGGCAGTTAAAGCTTGCAACATGGACTTAGAAAAATATGGGCAAGAAAGGAAGCTGCACCTACAAGAGCTCGAGGAGCTAAGATTGGAAGCCTACGAGAGTTCACGCATTTATAAAGAAAAGACCAAGGCTTTCCATGATAAGAACATTTTGAGAAAAGAGTTTCATGTGGGAGAAAAGGTGCTTTTGTTCAGATCTAGACTAAAGTGGCATCCAGGTAAGTTGAGGTCTAGGTGGGAGGGTCCTTTTGTTGTTACTAATGTGTTTCCCTTTGGTGCTATTGAGATACAGGATATGATGGGCACCACCTTCAAGGTGAATGGACATCAATTGAAGCATTATCACGAAGGAATGGAGGGAACAAGGATGGAGAGTATGAACTTGTACCATGCGATCTACCCGACTTAGAGGGGAGTCCGTTCTTTATTTTTGTCCTTTTTGTACATACATTTTGATTTTCTTGCAATTTGCTTTGTTAGTTGTAAGTAACACTTCTCTTAAGTTTTACCTATGCCTTGGAGGAATCATGAAGTGAGAAAATTAATTAGATCATTGAGTCATGGATATCATGCCTTGGTTAGTTCTCAACTTGCATATAGTTATTGATTGGTGAAGGATTCTAATATTAGATTGAGCATGATTGATATTGTTCCTAGAGAGGACCACTCGTTGCCTACCATATATCAATTTTTGTGTGATGAACATTCATGCTTTGGAACTTTAGAACTTGCTCATTTCCTCTTTGGAATCATAGGGGCATATGATACATGGAATAGTAGAGCTATTCATCATGAACTTTGCTATTCTTCTTTTCATTTGCACCATTATCTTCCTCTATTGCTATTTCTGCTCTATTCTTTTCCTCTAAGTTGGTGAAGAACTTGATGAATTAGCTTCTTGAGTGGACAAAATCTTAGGTGTGGGGGAAGAGAAGTTGATCTTGGATCCAATTGATATGAAGATTGCGCAAAGTTCTAGTGGATTGGATTTGGACCTAGAATGAGAAAGTTGAAGGCTTCAAAGCTAAAGACAAGGAGTCTCCAAGAACTATGTGGTATCTCTACTACCTTCGAAAAAAAAAGAAGAAAGAAGAAAGAAAAAAAATAGAAAAAAAAACAGAACAAAAGAAAAAAAAGAGAAAGAAGAAAGAAAAAAAAATGAAAAAAAATGGAAAAAATTCAGTTCAGATTCTTGGAGTCAATCTTAGAGCGGAACTAAAGTATTGAAGCTTGAAGTAAGGCAAAATCTCCTGAATTTGAACATCACAGCGGTTGCAAGCAAATTTCAAGCCAATTCCATGCCAAATTAGAGAATTAGCCATCCCTTTTTTTAGAAAATCAATACCCCAACCTTCCTTGAGGCTATTGAAGTAGTAATGGATGGAGAAGTTGGACATGGAGGCATTCAAAGTTGAGGAAATGGAAAAGGACAGCTTGCTGAAAAAAAAATTGTGAAGCTGCTGTATTTTTGAAAAAATGCTGTATTGTTGGGCTGCAAAGGGGCTTAAGTTGCTGATTCTTTCACTTGAAGTGGTTGACAAAGGCTTAACTACTAGCAATCCATCATAAATGAAAAGAGGGAAGGAGAAAGTAGCAAGGAAAACTGAATGAGAAGAGAAGAATTTGCTGAAATTTCTTAATCATAAACCTTGCCAAGACTTTACAAGCTAGGAATCTCCAAAGCTACATGAAACATTTGGAAGAGCTAGAAGAGGTTAGTTTTCTGAGTTGAAGTGATGGATAAGTGGCTAATTGAATTTAAAAGTGAGTTAGCAATTGGAAGAAGCAAAAATTCAGCAGTTCAGTATCAGACTCTGCTCAGTTTCAGCTTCTGTTGAAGCCCTGATCGGTCTCCAGACCGTTCAGAAGGCAATCTGATCGGTCCCTTGACCGATCAACGGAGTAGAACATTCAGCACTGTCCTCATCAGTCCGCTAAGATACAATCAATCCGATCAGAGGCGTTTGCTTTAATGGGGTGATAAGATGAGTTCACATGCAAGCTAACTAATTCATCAAGTTCTATCATCAAATGCTTTCTTTTGCTTTACCCCACTAAATTCTTCACTTAGTAGCAGAAACTCTCTTCGTGTTTATTTCATCTTCTCTATTAATAAGCTCTATTCATTATGTGTGACAAATGCATTCTTTTGATGAAAATTAGGGGGTGAGCAAGCTTATGATAGTGAAGAGGCATGATGATTCTATAGTGGAACTCCACTATTTATTGAGTTTGAGAGTTAGGGCTAGTCCTATGAGAGTTTCATGCTTGATCTATTGCCTTGGATGAATTCACCACTACCAATTGACTAGTGTGAGATTGGAATTGATGTGGACTTGGTTCCAAAAGACTTGATGATCTTGAATAATTACCACTATGTGATTTCCTCAATGCTAGGTAAACTTGCTTGAGTCAATAAACTTGGTTTTCTCTTTTTGCTTGAGACGTGCAAAGAGTAGGTGTGGGGGAGTGATAATTAGCAATTTGATCGATAAATTTTGTGCCATTAGTGGGGAAATTTGGGGCTCTGGGGTGTATTTGTTTATGAAATGATGCATAATTATTAATAGGATGTATTTTCATTGGTTAATTAATTTTCTTACATTTTCACACTTATATTTCATTCTATTGAATTTTTGGACAGCTTGTGCATCATCGGATCAAAAGGGGCACATCCGGGGCGAAGATGATCATTCTGTTGGAGCCTGATTGGTCACCAGACCAATCAGGGGAGAGCCTGATTGGTCACCAGACCAATCAGGGAAGGCCTGATCGGTCCAGTGACCGATCAGGGAAGGCCTGATCGGTCCAGCGACCGATCAGGAGCAGATGGCACAGCAGAATTCAGAATTTTAGCTACTGATCACATCCTGATCGGTCCCCAGACCGATCAGGGAGGTTCCAGACCAATCAGGGATCACTCAGTCCGATCTGTAGCTGTCCAGAGCGGTCGGAAGAACTGTTACATCACAACCCTCCACTCAGATCTGGCATGGAAATTGATGGAGATATCTTGCAAGCAATCTCGGCCACTCATCAAGGAAAATCAAGGGTGGAATGGAGAGGTAGAAAAGGAAGCTAGGGCAACCAAACTAGGGGGATTCGGATCTCATCCAGAAGGAACGGAAGGAGGAGGCAATGGAGAAGGAAGCTGCGATTCTGAGGGGTTCCTCTGAGGATTGACAGCTTGGCCGAGCCTTCTACTTCGACTCCACAGTCCATTCCATCCTCTTCTCCGGCTGAGAAGCAATCGGCTTTGTCGGAGCGGAGTTTCTCCCACCGAACACCAATTTTCAGCTTCCTTTTCAGTTTTTCTTAGTGTTTTCTGCTGTAGAACATCAGTTGCATTTCCTTTTCAATTGTTTTCGAATTTCCACATATTTTCCATTCTAGAACAGTAATCTCCAGCTTTGTTTCGAATTTCCAGCTTAGTTCATTGTTTCTACAGTTCATCTTTCATAGAATTAGTTCATGCTTTCAATCTTTCACTATTTGCAAGAAACGTGTTTATTGAATGGCTTCAATGGAATCTGTGCTTGGTGATGAAATCTATTGCCTTCTAGTCAAGATTTTCATATGGATCCTTGTTGATTTAATTTCTGATTGTTAGTGTTCCTTTAGTGTTCTTTACAATTGATTAGCTTAGACTTCAATTCCAAATAGTTAAGGCTATTAGGTAGAAGTTAGTAGCTAATTTCAATTGCTTTGTTGACCTCAAAACCTAAGAAAACATGTTTACTTTATCCAATTTTTAATTTTCTGCAATTTACTATTTTTCATAGACCGAAAAAGTGCGTGCATCATATCGGGTCCTTGAGAGACGATTCGGTTCAACTACTACTACATAATTGCTTGAACGAGAAAATTAATTGAAATCGGAACGCGATTAAACACGGTTATCACATGTGAAGCACGTGATATGAAATTTAAAAACAGACATTTAAATAAAATATACCTAATTCACCCCTGAGCTCCCCCTCAACTCCTGGCATCGTTGCTCCGTCGGCGGTTAGTCCGGTGAAGAGCGGCTCAGCTCTGATACCAATTGTAGGACTGGTGCCTTCGATAGAGGGGGGGGTGAATATCGACCGTGAAAAACTCTCGCGGAAACTTCGTAGAAAAACCCGGATCGTTCTGAACTTAGAACGTTAGTAGCACAGCGGAAAAGTAAATAAATAAAACCAATACACAGGGACACAGCGGGATTTATTTACTTGGTTCCCAACCCCCCAGGGTCAGTACGTCCAAGGCCTATGTACTCGGCGTGAGTCCACTATTAGTCTCATTTCTGGAATTTCCGGAGGCGGAGAAAACCCGTCTTACAGTGTAGAAGTACAAGAACAAGTACAGAAAATTAAGTACGGAAAATTAAATGCAAACCAAACAAAACAAAGTTGAAGCTCGGCCGATCTGGACCTCCGAAGTGCCGCGCACTTCCTCCTAGAGCCTCCCGGTCGTAGAGCCTTGTCTTTAGTGCGTTGTCGTCAGTCAGAATGATCAGAATGGCTTGTAGCAGTTGTGTTTGAAGCAGAGGAGTCGAAGCCCCTTATATAGGTTTCATACGAGCGCCCTGGACGTTGGGGGCGCCCCGATAAACCCGGTCAAACCTTATCCCCGCGTCGACCTCTCCGCAGCTGATAAAACCTTTGACCAGGGCGCCCTGGACCTCCCGGGGCACCCTCATGAGGGCTTATCTATGTTTCGGACTCGAAACTGCAAATACAACTTTGAACCCGGACGCTCCGGGCGCCCCGCTTGAAGCCTATTCTGCCTATCAAACAAACTTGCCTTTTTTCCTTCTTTAGCTTGGGCGCCCCCACTGATAGGAGCGCCCTGGATGATGGGGGTGCCCCCACTAATGGGGGCGCCCAGCTTCAAGGCTGGCAGCACAGTTTTTGCCTGGTTACCTGCTTTGTCTCCGGTTCTTGGTACCTGCAAGATACACAAACACAAACCAAATGTACATACAATATTAACCTTAAGGACTTGGTTCGGACTTCGGATTTCCACGAAACCCTAGGTCAAACCGGCACAAGTTCCCATCCCCAAGAACTCGCCTTTCACCTACTCCTTTCAGGAGACGATTGCCACCCAGTCCTTCGGGTGGACTTTTGCTTAGCTTCTGATACTTCCGGACCTTGAGACGCTCAAACCCTGACCCGTCTCTACTCCTGTCCTTAGTCATCGCTCAGCTAAGTTGCTCAGTCCCTTGGGCTAAGACTTCATTCCCTAGCAGTCCTTCGCCAGGTGCCTAGCAGCCCTTCGCTAGGTCTTCGTTACCAAGCAGTCCTTCGCCTGGTGCCTAGAAATCCTTCGCCAGGTCTTCGGTACCATGCATTCCTTCGCTTGGTGCCTAGCAGTCCTTCGCTAGGTGCCCAGCAGCCCTTCACCAGGTCTTAGGGTTTCGATGCCTAGCAGCCCTTCGCTAGGTGCCCAGCAGCCCTTCGCCAGGTCTTAGGGTTTCGATGCCTAGATTAACTAGGACTTTTCTTCAACTTAGGTTACTTCTCCTTTGCTCCCCTTTGTCTATTCAATGTATCACTGACTTAAGTATATTGTCAAATATTAAAATACTTAAAGGAGAACATCATTGATGCAACTTGCACCAACAACAGGAACTTTGGGAACCTTACTTCTCGGCTCCTGATCGGTCTGGTGACCGATCAGGGAGCATACAGTGAGTTTGGAAAACTTTCTGTGCGGCTCCTGATCGGTCTGGTGACCGATCAGGGATACTATTCAGATCATTCTGGTGAATGATCAATTGTCGTGAGATTCTCACTATAACCGATCTGGCTGGAGCCTGATTGGTCAGGAAGCAGCCTGATCGGTCACCGGACGATCCTTTATGTTTCATTGTACTTAATATCTTCATCTTGATTGAAACGCTGTGGAGAGGTCACTCCACCGAGAAGGAGGTTCCATTCTATCCGGATTTTTTGGGGCTTGATCTGTCGACGATCAAGGGATCGCCCACCTAACGGGCATGCCAAGGAGTAGGGGCAAGTTATCCCCGAACCTTGTATATCCTCTTGTTAGCGTTCTTGTTTGTGTCTAGCTTAGGGTTTAATTTCTGCAATACTCTGTTTTGTGTTGTTTGCTTCCGCTGTCTAACCTTGAAGTGCAGAAATCCCTAAAAGCTGAAAGAGTTAGTGTCTGGCTATATTCACCCCCCTCTCTAGCCATCCAAGTTCCAACAAGTGATATCAGAGCTTGGGGCTCTGTACAAGCGGCTTAACATCCGAGAGCTTCAACGATGGTCATGGGAAGAGAAGGGTTCAACACAAACAGACCTCAATTCTTGGATGGTTTAGATTTTCTGTACTGGAGGTCAAGGATGGAATTTTATTTGAAGACAAACATGAACATGTGGTTCTCAGTGAAGGAGGGTTTCTCTCCTCCAAAGGATATTAAGGGAAAAGATCTAGACGTTTCCATGTGGTCGACTGAGCAAATCAAAAAGAGGGAAGCCAATGCCAAAGTTGTTGTTACCTTGCAATGTGGGATGAACAAAGAGCAGCTAATCAAGGTTGGCCCCTTCACTTCGGCCAAAGACCTATGGAACAAACTCATTGAGCTCCATGAGGGAACTCAAGATACACGGACAGTCAAGAAGGACCTTCTTCTCAGCCAACTTCAAAATCTGTCCATGGGAGAAGATGAAACTATGAGTATACTTCATGGTCGTTTTAAAGAAATACTCACTCCATTAATGAAAAGGTCGAGAACCGCGACCTTGTGAGGTATGTCCTAAAAGTTTTTCCAAGGAATGCCTTGTGGTCATCCATGGTGGATGCCTACAAGGTTTTCAACGATTTGTCAATTGTGAAAATAGATGATTTACTTTGTGAAATGGAGCTACACGAACTTGCTAACCAAGGCCTCGAAGAGAAGGGGTTGCTTTTATGGCAGGAAAGAAGGAAGAAAAGGAGGAGAAGCACACCCATCACTTTGCTTTCATGGCAGTAGAGAACTCAAGTGAAGGAAGCAGTGATGAATCAAGTGACTCCTCAACTGCGCCTTCATCATCCTTGGATGATGATGAGGTAATTTCTCCCGAGTTAGATAAGTGCTATAGAACAATAGCTTGCTTGACAAACATGCTTAAGAAATCTAAGGCCAAAGTTAAATCTTTAAAATTAGAAGTAGAAAAATTGAAAACCTCTAAGGATGAGGTAATTGATTATTTACATGTTAATGCTCTTGAAAATGAAAATAAGGTTTTGAAGAGCAAATCAAGAATATTCTTGAGAAGTTTTCGATTGGCTCAAAAACCTTAGATATGATTCTTAACTCCCAAAGGGCGGTTTACAACTAGGTTGGTTTGGGTTACCAACCTAAAGAATCAAGTTTCGCATCATTAATGTCAAGAACCAAATTTAGAGCACAAAAGGATTCTAGGGTTCACAAAGCTAGAAAGAAAACGACTAAGGCATGGATGCCTAAGTCCTTCATTGAAGATGCATTAGGTCCCAAAATTTGGGTACCTAAAACTTTCATATTTCGAATTGTATAAGCATTATTTGAGGGGGAGCATCTATCAACATGGGAGGTTGATATTTGGTGCTCCAAACCCATGACTAAGGAAAAAATTATCATTCACATGGTTGGTTATGGAAAATTTGAATTAAATGCTTTGAGCTTCATTGTCTTAGTTCTTATAACAAGATGATCCCTTGGCTAGTGATTTATGAAATCTCATTTGGGCAATAAGGAAACTTATCATGCAACGAATGATAGTATATCCATGCTTCAAAATAAATAAACAAGTTTTGAGAAAAAAAATATTCACATGAATGGTTTACACATAACCTACTCTTGCCATGGATTGTTTAGGATAATTAGGTTTATTGTTGCAATTTATATTTTCTTGCAATTCATGGTTTATGATATGCGTTATGTCAAGCCTAAGGAGTCCATTTTCTTGTATATGTTATTCAACATGAATGCATGCTAAAGAACAAGGATTAACACACAGTTTGTACTAATAAGGCGTCACCAAACAAAGAACATGAGCTTAAGGTTTAGGCTTAAGTTTTTCTTAATATTTTGGAGATGAACTTAGTTGAATATGCCATGATCTTACTGTTTGTGTGATTAACCTTAATGTATGATACCAATTTTGTTTAAGAACAACATGCTCATATAGTTCATGATGTTTCAAATTCCATGACTTGTTTTGTTTTCCCACTTGACTGATATCAAACCTAATGTCATCCATATGCCTAATATTAATTGAATCACTAAGGTATCAGTACTTAAGTGTAGATTGGATTATCAAGATTGTTAGGAATAAACAAGAACATACTTAGAACATAACTGATCATTCAAACCTAGTGTTGGTACTTTAATCCATATAAATTCTTGATTATTGATATGAAATGAAGCCTAGTTAAGGGACCCGAATCAGATTGCTTGTTTTGATTATATGAATTATGGTTAATGGAACTCATTTAGGGAGTAAATTTGATTGTATTAGGGATTAGAGTGATTAAGAGTTGAAACGAACTTGTTTCTGAAACTGATCAGTCTCAGAAAACATTCTGTATCTGACCTGATCGGTCCACCGACCAATCAGGACTCACCCTGATCGGTCCGGTGACCGATCAGATCAACACAGATCAGAGGTATCAGACTACTCCTCAGTCCGATCCCATTTCATCAAGTAGTATCATATTACTTGATCATACTAATACACACAAATCTGATACAAATCAAGTACAATTGAAATATACTTGATCCTCCATTGGTACACACCTGGTACTAAGTGAGTACAAGTTTGTTCAAGTGTTCAAAGAAGGGTAGGAATTTTTAAGACCCTTGATTCTCAGAAATTTTTCTGAAACATCAAGTATTAAAATGCTGATTTGATACAAACCTATGTTGGAATGTTCAAATTCATAAGAGAGGGTTTGTTGAGTCATGACTCTTGTTCTTAATGTCATGTTTCGGAAATTTTTCTAAAATGACGAATATCAATAGAGTCTACATCACTGTTATGGAATGTCAATTGTTAATGCAGTCTAATCAAGAACGTATCAGAGTTTCAAAAATTTTTCTGAAATCTGATCGCTCCCCAGACTAACAAGAAATATTTCTGTATCAAATAATCAACGAACCTGATCGGTCACGAAGACCAATCAGGATTATGTGTCCGACACAGCTGCATTCCTTACTTGTCATATGAAACATATACATGTTTGACCATGATATATTTCTGTATATGTTTTCATGTGCAATTCACACTTATTGCCGTATGATGCATATACATTGTTGCCATGATACATTTATGGTATATGCCTTTCATATGCAATTCAAAAGTTTACCTTTGATTATTTTGGATTTTGGGAGAGACCCGTGTTTGAGGGGGAGGTATGTTTAAACTTAATAACCATACCCTTTTCGATGTTTGACAAAGGGGGAGAGAATGGTTGATTAAGTTTAGGGTTATTGTAGGGGGAGAATTTTGATTCCCTTACGATAATTGAACTGCCTTCAATTGATCATTAATGCCTAAACTTAAATCGGGTTGTCAAACACCAAAAAGGGGGAGATTGGTGATGCAGTCTGACCCTGATTGTTGTTTTGGTGTTTGACACGGATTTAAGTTTGATTCAAGTTTGGTTGAATTCGGATTAAGTCCAGGTGGATCGGGAGATCGCACGCTAGCATGTGAAAAGTCCTAGCTTGGAGGGCTAGGTGTGAAAAGCCCTAACTTGGAGGGTTAGATGTGAAAAAGTCCTAGCTTGGAGGGCTAGGCGTGAAAAGTCCTAGCTTGGAGGGCTGGGTGTGAAAAGTCCTAACTTGGAGGGTTAGGTGGGAAAAAGTCCTAGCTTGGAGGGCTAGGTGTGAAAAGTCCTAGCTTGGAGGGTTGGGTGTGAAAAGTCCTAACTTGGAGGGTTAGGTGGGAAAAAGTCCTAGCTTGGAGGGTTAGGTGTGAAAAGTCCTAGCTTGGAGGGCTGGGTGTGAACAGTCCTAACTTGGAGGGTTAGGTGGGAAAAAGTCCTAGCTTGGAGGGCTAGGTGTGAAAAGTCCTAGCTTGGAGGGCTAGGTGTGAAAAGTCCTAACTTGGAGGGCTAGGTGTGAAAAGTCCTAGCTTAGAGGGCTAGGTGTGAAAAGTCCTAGCTTGGAGGGCTAGGTGTGAAAATTCCTAACCTGGAGGGTTAGGTGTGAAAAAGTCCTGGCTTGGAGGGCCAGGTCCTAGTTTGGAAGGCTAGGTTGGATGAAACCCTGGCTTGGAGGGCCAAGTCCTAGCTTGGAGGGCCAGGTCCTAGCTTGGAGGGCTAGGTTGGATGAAACCCTGGCTTGGAGGGTCAGGCCCTAGCTTGGAGGGCTAGGTTGGATGAAACCCTGGCTTGGAGGGTCAGGTCATACCTTGGAGGGCTAGGTTGAAGTCCCGGTGAGTGAAACTGGACACGGAGTCTTAGTCTGGGGGACTAAGAATGAGTCAGAGAAGGGCTGGAAGCTTGTTCTCGGGACTTAGAGTGGATCTGACCTTGCCTGGATCGGTCTGGTGACCGATCAGGGAAGTTGGCACGGAGTTCCCTCGTGGATCGGTCTTGTGACCGATCCAGCTATGTCTGATCAGTCTGGTGACCGATCAGGGAGCATACATGGACTTTGGGAACCTTACTGCTTGGCTCCTGATCGGTCTGGTGACCGATCAGGGAGCATACAGTGAGTTTGGAAAACTTTCTGTGCGGCTCTTGATCGGTCTGGTGACTTATCAGAGATACTATTCAGATCGTTCTGGTGAACGATCAATGGTCGTGAGATTCTCACTATAACCGATCAGGCTGGAGCCTGATTGGTTAGGAAGCAGCCTGATCGGTCACCGGACCGATCAGGGCACAGCCAGATCGGTCTGGGGACCGATCAGGAGTATGCAGCAGACTGCTGGATAGGTCTGGGGAACTATTAGGAGTATGCAGCAGACTGCTGGATAGGTCTGGTGACCGATCAGGCCACATCCTGATCAGTCTGGGGACTGATCAGGAGCTGAACTTTAATTTAAATTCACTGTCAGACGCTCTGATCACTACTATTTTCTCTGTCGATTCTCTGATACATTGCTTATTATGTTTGATATGATTTGCTAAGCTTTTGTTGAAGTGTGCAGGCTTTATAGGGATGGATTCAAACACTCAAGGAGGGTCAAAGGGAGACTTTTCATCGAGTAGGTTTGGATGCTTTCGTTTCTCGTACGCTGGCGCTGCTGGAAGCTAACCTGGGGCTCGACTGAGGCTCAGTTGAGGAGAGGTCAGGAAGTCCAGGAGAGGTCAGGTAGTTGGGCTGTGCAGATGAGCAGCTGGGAGCTGCAGAGGAGCGTCTGGCGACAGCAGCAGCAGGTTAAGTGGTTGGCGATGAAGAGAAGAGAAGTAGTCTCTGCGTGGGAGATCTTCTTACTTTGGCAACAACTGAGAAGTTTGGTTGCTACTACACATATTCTTCTGATCCTTGAAGCAACCTGTTGAGACATTGCATACTTGAGCGCTTGGAAGAAAAAACAAGGAGCTCGGCGAGTCCATCAGCAAGAAGACACGAAGAGGGAGTTCTTGCGTGAGATCTGTGCTGAGTGGAGTTCGGTGAGGAGTTCACTTGTGTTCTTACTGTCCTAAGTACTCTGTAAGCTTCCTTTGTGTTTCATTGTACTTAATATCTTCATCTTGATTGAAATGCTGTGGAGAGGTCACTCCACCGAAAAGGAGGTTCCATTCTATCCGAATTTTCCGGGGCTTGATCTGCCGACGATCGGGATCGCCCACCTTACGGGCACGCCAAGGAGTAGGGGCAAGTTATCCCCGAACCTTGTATATCCTCTTGTTAGCATTCTTGTTTGTGCCTAGCTTAGGGTTTAATTTATGCAATACTCTATTTTGTGTTGTTTGCTTCCGCTGTCTAACCTTGAAGTGCAGAAATCCCTAAAAGTTGAAAGAGTTAGTGTCTGGCTATATTCACCCTCCCTTTCTAGCCATTCAAGTTCCAACAACGCTATCACTATATCAGAGAGTGCATTATAAGAAAAGAGGTGCAACTAGAATACACAAACTCTCAAGACCAAGTTGCTGATATTTTACCAAGCCACTCTAATTTGAAGACTTTCTCATGATGCAAAATTTGCTTGGAGTTGCAAAATCAAGTTTTTGAGGGGGTGTTGAAAATTAAATTTGATTATGGATAAATATTAATTTGGAGTTAAAATAAAGTTTGTAGATAGAGATAGAATTTGTTGACTTGGTAAATCATGGATGGATGAAGGGTAATTATGGATAAAGATAAAGTTTCTTGGTAAAATAAAAGTGTCTAGATTCAATGTATGTGGAGTTGATGCTTATCCACTAAGCTTATAAATATGTAACCTTTTGATGAATGAAAATAAGTTAAGTTGTTTAGTTTTTCTTATTCTCTCCTCTTCCACCAGAATAAAACTCCTCTTCTATTTTTTCTTCCATTTTTCTTCCAACATGCACATCTTCAGAAATCACTTGGGTTGTTTTTCCACACGAGGATGCAACTAAGCATCTTGAGATGTTATCAAACACACAATGACAAGTCTAATTCATGTTTTCAAGATTCTAGTCAACTTGTAAACCTGCAAGTGTTCGGTGTTCAATATTTAGCAGTGTTCTGGAAACCGGACCGGACCGGCCGATCAAACCGGTTGAACCGGGAACCGGCCAGATTTCCGATCCGAGTTGACTCTGAAAATCGGCTACTCAACAATCGGATACGAACCATTCTGAACCGGGCGGGAACCGATGAACCGGACAAACCGGTTTAGTTTATTTTATTTTTCATTTTTTGATTTTTTCCCCTTTTACAGTTTTGCTTTCTTACTAAAAATGAAAATTGAAAAAAATATGTCAAAGACCTAGTTTGCTTTCACCCAAAGTCCCAAACGAACAAACCTACTATTTGCCTACAAGAGACTCACCGTCGCTAGCCTCTTTACCGCGTCACCCTGCCTCTACCAGCCTCGCCGCGACACCCTGCCTCCACTAGCCTCGCCTCGCCACCGCTAGCCTCTCCCCGTCTCCAGCTTCATTGCGTCGTCGTGCTGGCATATGAGGGCAATAATATATGACATATTTAGATGTGTAATTTTGCATGTGCTTAATTAGTATCCCTTGTTTATGTGTTTATCGGTGAACAAATATTATTGTGATATAGTTTTAATTTCTAATAAGATTCTTCAATTCGTATCCAGATTTCTTGAATCTAATAGTTTTAAACTTGAATTTTTCTTTGAAACTAATTTTTATTCAAGAATACTGTATTGAGTTGCTAACAAAAATATATCACATGCTCGACCTAGTTGATCTAATCTTGAAGAAAATAGTTGGATAAGTTGTTAGTTTCATATATTTATATAAATGCATGCTTCATTATATACCGGTTATATCCCAGTTGGACTCACGGTTAAACCGGTTGAACCTCTGAACCTCTGAACCCTTGCTCCGACCAATTCGATGTCCGGTCCAGTTCTCAGAACCTTGGTATTTAGCGAGAGTTTTTTTTATTGCAAACCTGAGCGCTTCTTCGAGGCAATACCACTTCCAAGGAATTTTGGAAGCCATCAGCCCTGCACAACAACAAAATAAATTTTTTTATAGAGGAAAAATCTAATGTGTCTGACAGCCAGGATCAGAAAGTTAAGGATGCTTGAACACTTTGGTTCACTTATGCTTTAGTACACTCGGTGTTAAAACCTACTCTATTACAGTTTGATGGTAGCAGCACTACTAGAATACCACAAGGTTCAATACTAGCAAGGTAGCTGCTCGAATCTGCAACCTTAAACCAAACATTGTAGATCAAAATCCCTTTGTCTCTAGTAATTAAAAAAGTACAAACAAATAAGAGCAATATAACATAGTTTGACCCAATTTTACTCAATGAAGAAAAACTAATATATATACTATATAAAGGTATTGATGAAATAAAAAGACTCACTGCGAGATAGCTGCTCAAATCTGCGACCTTTGACCAACCATTATAGATTAAAATCTAGTGCTTACAGAATGTAAAATCACCTCTACTTTTAACTCACGTGATGATATCTTCGTAGAAATGTAATTAAAAATCACAAACAAATAAGAGTGATTGATCCTGTCGCGAAATGAGATGGCAGTCTAATGGGCCGGACGGACCTCCCGAGGGCCACGAGCCGATGAGGTGGCCATTCGCCGGCCATGCCTCGCCTCGCTCCTGCAAAACAGAGACCGTCAGAAAACCCGCCGGGGGAATTCCCGGTCAGACACTCCGACGATCAAGTCAGTTCCTTGTATGGATGAGCGGAAACTGAATGGAAATGGGGCAAGAGATGCGAGAATCGGTGTGCGTGTGTACCTGAGATAGGGGGAGTGCTGAGCTTTTATGACCGGGGGGGCTGACAACCCAAGCCCGCGCAGACGGGACTAGGGCACGATGACTGTCAGCCCGTGCAGAGCACAGAGGAGAGGCGCGATATGGCGCGGGGTGCTCCGACAGTACGAAAGTACTGGGCGCGCAGTACGAGGGGTACTGGAAGTGCGGCATGGGCGCATGGAAATGTCGGAGACAGGCAAGGCGCAAGGAACCTACTAGTAGGACTATACCCTGGAAGTAAGGATGCGCGGGGGTGTCTAGGCAGGATGACCCGCCCCCCAAGCGTCGACTGACAGGTCCGGGTGCCAAGGACCAGGTCGGGTAAGGACCAAGGAGCGTGGATAGCCACGCGTCTGCCTGGTAGGGAGTGAAAAGGAAGCGCAGGATACGCCCTAGGCCGGGGGTTACCTCAAGACTTGACCTTGCCGACGGTGCTAAAAACTCTGCTCAGGGTCCAAGGCGGGCTAGTGTGAATGACTAGGCCTTTTACAGAGTTGGTCGGCTAGCGTGGAGTGACCCCGCTGTTCTCTTGGAGGATCTGAGGGGCCCACCCCCCTTTCTTCCCCTAGAAAGGGTTCCTGGACGCGGGGCCTTATCTGCGGATAGGGCGGCTGACCTGTCTGCCAGGCCCTCGTGGCGCCAGGCTGGCCGATAGGCCCGGCCTATGCCCCTACCCGTAGGCATGGCTGGGATCATAAGCGTCCCCCTCGAGTTTAGTCGAAGGAGGCGGCAAGTCCGACTGACTGGACCATCTGCATTTCGCGAAAGCCTGGCGCGTCGAGGGGATCTGGGTTTCGCCAGGGGACTTTTCTGCGGATAGGGCGACTCTGTCGAGGTCTGGGGATCCCGATCGGCTGATGGAACCACGCCTTTTTCCTGTTTATTACTGACGGTTCTGGATCCCCAAACGCTCGAGAACTTTTCGTCACTATTGCTTACCGCTGGGGAGGGTTCCACGTGTCTTGTCCCTCTTCTTTCCCCAATCACCTAGGTAGTTTCCCCGTTCTCCGAGGAACGAGGTTGGGTGCCTGGCGCTCCGCTTCTTGGGCCCCACTGGGCCTGCTCCTGCGGCTATTGCTATCCGCCGCTTCTGCCGTGGCCCACCTCCAGGTGGTCTTGCCCTCCTACATAACCGCATACAGTCCGTTCGTTTCTCACTTCGGCGCGTTGTCTTCTTCCTTCGAGCTAGGGTCGCGGTTTCCGCTCAGTGCTCATTGTTCCTTTTCGCGATTCTCCTGCCTTCTCTGTGCTTTCATGGCTTCTTCGCCTCGTAATCCTCACCCTTGGTACATCACAGCGAGGTCCACTCTGACTCGCGACGACCTTGAGGCCATTAGGGTGACCTTCGGCTGCCTTCTTTTTCGGACCAGCCAACCATCCCTCCGAAGTATTATATTACTGTTTCGCGAGACCACCTGCGGGCGGGCCTACGCTTCCCTATTCATCCCTTCATTGCCTCCGTATGTCGCTACCTCCGTATAAACTTGTCCCAATTGACCCCCAATTCCATCCGCCTTCTTTGCGGGTCTGTCATCCTCTTCTTGTTATATCGCTGCTCCTCCCACACCGAACTTTTCCACCATCTTTTCTATCTAAAGAAACAGGAATGGGGCGAGTTTATTTTCCAAGCTCGCTCTGGGACCTCCTTCCTTTCCTCTCTCCCTTCTTCCAGCTAGCGTTGGAAGGAGAGGTTCTTCTTTATCCGCCCCGCGATCTTCCCGACTTGGCCGTCTAATTTTGCTGAATTTTTCCCAAATGTCTCCTCACCATACGGATCCCAAAAAGTTCTCTCCCTTCGAGTACACTCTCATGGTATTCAGAGACAAACACTTCCCAATCGGACCGCTTTTGGCTGAAAACATCTTGTCTGCGTTTGGCCTGAGTCCAGCGCCCTTCGTTCGCCCGACTTCTTTAAGTAAGTGGTTTTTCCCTGTTATTTAACCATGTCAGTTTCTTGACTTCTCCTTCCCATCCAGCTGAGATGATGTACTCGGTTGCTCCCGAGCGGGGTTTCGGGTTGGGACATGCTGAAGAAATGGAGGAGCGGCTCCGAGCAGTGATAAGGGAGCAGCGGGCGCAGGCTGTGGAGTGGCGAGCTGTGTAAGGACAACGCTTAGCCCTGCTGGCCGAACAGGAAGCGTCTCTGTCCGGCTCTCCTTCTCCCACTTCTTCTACTGAGGGGGGGGGGGGGGGGGGGGGAGACTCCACCGTCGGGCTCGGAGGATGCTTGCCCTCTGAGTCGCTCCCTGAGATGACCTGGAGGTGTCGGCTCCGCGTCCGCCCCGGCCGACCCCCTGCCCTGCTGGCCGAATAGGAAGCGTCTCTGTCCGGCTCTCCTTCTCCCGCTTCTTCTACTTAGGGGGGGGGGGGGGGGGGAGACTCCACCGTCGGGCTCGGAGGATGCTTGCCCTCTGAGTCGCTCCCTGAGACGACCTGGAGGTGTCGGCTCCGCGTCCGCCCCGGCCGACCCCCTGGAGGCTTCTTCTAGTTGGCCTAGCAAAAGACAGAGGGGTGAATCGTCGACTGCCATCTTTCCGGTGTTGCCGCCGCCACTTCCTTCCACGGTGCTACTAATGGCTTCGACGATGGTACCCCCGAGGGATGTCTCCCCACCGGGCCAGGAAGGTCCTACCAGCGAAGGTCTGCTGCACATGCTGTCACCCTCGCTATCTGATTGGCATCTGAGCATGATCCTGCCGAGTGATGCTGCCCCCATGCGGTCGAGGGATGTCCGGTTATATGGTCCAACCTCAGACAGATTCATGGCCGACTTGTAGGCGCGCAGCTCGGTGAGCCCGTCTATCGGGGAGGACGACTTCAGAGCTCTGGCTACCCAGGCAAGTGTCCCCTAACTGGGGGGAGGCACTCCCTATTCCTTCTGTGGCTGATAAGCTTGTTTCTTGCAGTCTTGGGCTCAGAGTTATAGCATAAGTGTGGCGATGCTGACTCATGCCAAGGCTCGGTGTCGCACCGAGAGGCGCGTCGAAGACCGGGAAGCCCGGCTCCACTATGCACAGCTATCTTCAAGTACCGATTCCTTGAATGGTTTGAGGGCGGAGGCTGTCGGCCTTCAGGACAAGCTGCGTCAAGCCCAAGAGGAGCTGGAGATTGCAAAAGCTCAGATAGCCGCTGCCGACGCCGAGGTAGTCCGTGCACAAGAGCGAGTGATACAAGTCGAACAGGCTCACCTTTACGATCGTAAGCGCAAGGGTGAGCTGCAAACAAAACTCCTGAGGGCCCGAGCCTACCTCCCCTGGGCCAATGAGGAGATTTCGTCCCTTAGGGCACAGTTGGCGGCTGAGAAGCGAGAGACCGACTCGCTTAGGAACCAACTTCAGGATCTGTGGGGCCTCCGCCCGGCTTGGGACGCGGCCCAGGTCGAACTGGGGGAGCTTCGCGAGCAGCAGGCGTCCTGGGATGCCCTTCGGATTGAGCTGGCGGAGCTGCGTGCCGACCGGGGAGCTGAAGCGAGTCGTTTAGAGGACCACCGCTTGGCGTGCCTGAACGATCCAACCCATGTGGCCGAGATTGCCCGATGGTTCCTGGATGTGATGGAGTAGTATGGTCTCAACATAATTCGCCAGCTCAGGTTTAGTGGGTTTTTATCCCCAGATTTTTCTCCTGATGCAGTCTCGCTCCCTGATTTGTGCAAGGACCTGCCCTCTGTGACCGACCGACCTTTCAAGTGAAGCAGGTGTTCCTGTGTCCTCTGTTTTCTTGTATGCGAGGGGCCTCCGGCCCAGGTTTTTGTAAGGCGCTTGAGCCTCTGACTGTGATGCTTCCCTTTTTTTTGGCAGCTTTTTCTTTTGATCGAGCCTTATGCCTAGCTTTCCGCCGGGCGCTATTCCAGCCCGTGGGTGCGGATGTCCTTTTTCGGATGCTTGTTGGTGAGGGTCTTTCGTCTCCATGGGGCGTGCCCAAGATTCCGGCTCCTGTCTTGTTATGAGGACCCACTCCCCTATCAGGACCTCTGGCAAGAGGGTCCGAAGGCACATAGCTTGTGAACGTCTTGACGCATCGGCCGAGTGGGACCCGGGGAGCGTGGTCCGCCACGCATCCGCTCGGGACTCGGGCCAAGGGATTAGCGGGAGTTGGCCTGCGACGAGTATGACATCTCGGCCGAGCAAGGCCCGGGGAGCGTGGACCACCACGCATCCGCTCGAGACTCGGGCCAAGGGATTAGCGGGAGCTGGCCCGCGATGAGTATGACATCTTGGCCGAGCAAGGCCCGGGGAGTGTGGACCGCCACGCATCCGCTCGGGACTCGGGCCCAGGGATTAGCGGGAGCTGGCCCACGATGAGTAGGGTTTATTGGCTACCTCTATGTCCCTCCTATTCGAGTCTCCGAGTTAGCTATCCTTCCATCTTGTTCCAAGCACCTATTTCTTTTAGGGCCACGCGTCAACCAGGTGTGGATCTTTCAGGCGTTGGCTTATCACCCTTCTGTTTTGCACAGCGGATCGCTTCTTCACCATCTTTTCGTATTCCGGGTCCTCACCTTCATGCCCAGCCGTAGGATGGGCTGTCGCCCATGACCCTTCCAGCACCGGCTAGGATTAACTTTTCATCTCCTATATAGGTTCCGTCACCCATTGTCTCTGTCTTTCCTTCACACCCCTTCGTCTTCCCCTTTTCTTCCTTTCGCCTCCCTTGGCATCT
>JAGFNQ010003007.1:30008-117382 GCA_024364735.1 Boesenbergia rotunda | reverse complement strand
CCTTTTGAGAACATCACAAAACAAGGAGCAGAAGCTATCATGGATAGGGGAAAAGAAAAAATTGAAATGGATAATACGCAAGAAGAGAGATATTATATCAATTCCTGAAGACGATTATGAAGAAGAGGTCGAGAAGGAGGTAACAAGGAATGTCAAACTTGACAAAATAAGATTGAAAGCCATAGTTGTAAGTATGTATCTACACATTAATTAATTTGATTAGTTTGATTTTAATAACTAATTACATGTATTTTTTTTGTTGATGGTAGTATGTCGAGAAACAATTTAAGACTCCCAAGACAAACATAATGAAGATGCAGCCTACTTTTTAAATACAATGGAAAATATAAAGTATGATAGTTTCAACACGTCATTAGATATTTAATTTAATTCTGTCATAAGTTTAATAATTAATAGGTTCATATATTTACCTTACTGAAAGTGATTGATTTTCTTTACATAATTGGTTTGGGAGGAAGCATCTTTTTGTTTAAATGTGACTTGTTGGGAATCGATTCCGAGGTTGCTGCCAGAAGGATACAAATTGATATGATTTCATCGAGACTAGTGTTGAATACTATCTTCGTAAAATGATATTGCTCCGCTACAGGTGCTCACGGATAACAACAATTCATTTCCCAAGATACAATGACGATGTCTCGATATAGCAGCATTACAAATTTCGAGACCAGCGAACTTCCTCGTAGGTTTTTTAGACTCTGGATGCACAAGATGGGATGAATGCCAATGACTTTGATAATTGAATGAATGAATCCATCATTTAGGGGACTCTATTTATACAAAGGAAGAGGTGAGGTACCCTTTGGTGAGTGGGTGTGACCTTTGGTTTAGGATTAATCTGGGTCGTTCGATCTGGAGGGTTGTAACCCTTCAGATAACCCTTTGATCTTAGCCGCCAGATTCGATCTGACGTTTCAGATCAAGTCTCATCACCAATGGTCAGATCATGACTCTTCACGACCAACGCTCAAGATTGCGTCACATGCGATCCAGCACCCCTCTTCGATCCAACGGTTGTGATTTGTTCACCCAGTCAGTAGTACAGTCATCTCTCTCCTCCTACCAGAGTGCCAGGTAGGCACTTCCACGTCACACGAGTGGCATGTAGGCACTACCATGTCACCTGGAGCATAAATTTAAGCTCGTCACTATGATGCGTACGTGCGAAGTGCAAAGTGCGCCAACAAAGCGCCCATTGCGTGGGTGGTGGGTTCGTAGGTGCGAGCACCTGCTCGCCTTGAGAAGAGACCACCTGTGTTTTTCTTTTATTAACTCCATTAACATAGGAACACATATAAGGAAGCAAACACCTTCGAAAATTTCAGATGTGGGAATAATCCCCATCTACTTCCTTCTATGTCAATTTTGTTTATTGACTTTAAACAATAAATTTCTCATTCACCCTAATCAGTTTTGAGCAAATTAATAGTCTAGATTCATCTACGCGAAACGTAGATTTTATTTTTGAAGTTAATTCTGACTTTTATCGATTGATGACACCTCAATTTTCCTTTGCAAAATCGTATTTGGTTTTTTTAAGAACCAAATATCCAACAATCCCCCACATAAATGAAAATTAATGCATGTATGCATGCTAACACTTTACAATAGTCAATCGATAAGTCAATGCATCGAGAGAGGTAGCTTGTGGCTTTGAATCTTCCGTAGTGGAATGCTATCGAGCATACTAGGTTGTGCAGTGAACGTGATGTCTTAAACTGCTTAGCTGTTTGTGTATATTAAGACAATAGCACCCACACAGACTTATCTCACCTACTTTTGGTTCTCATGATTAGTTCTGTTTTGGCCATGGACACCATCTTGGATTCATGAGTGTTTCATTGAAGCGGTCTGTCTTCATACTCACATAGGTGGCACTTCTATCAACAGTATCCTACTATACTCCACCTTATAATGGTATAAAAGTCATTAAAAGAATAAGTTTAACCTCACTACATGTGATTGGGATAGAGATAATATATCTCTTGTGTTGTAATACAACTTTTGTAACTTCGTTGTCCCATTGAACCAAGATCTTGGGATCTCCAGTCAACAAAGTTGGGTTACCGCTATAGTCGTATTAGTTGTAGATTTTTAATCTCATTCCTCTCGATGAGCAGTATACTTGATCTCGACTTAGCCCCTTCGTAAGAGGATTTGCTAAATTATCTTTTGACTTAACATATTCGATTGCAATCACTCTATTTGAGATCAACTACCTAATGGTATTGTGTCTACGACGTATATGTCGTAACTTACCATTATACATACTACTCTGTGCCCTTCCAATCGCCGATTGACTATCACAGTATATAAGTACGGCGTGCACAGGTTTTGTCCAGCTCGAAATATCATCTAAGTAGTTCTACAGTAATTCAGCTACTTTGTCTAGTGCTATAAACTCGGATTCCATAGTTGACCGAGCAATGCATGTTTGCTGAGAGTGTTAGGATCGAAAGGAATTTAAATATCTCCACAATGGTATGATATTGTCCACTTTGGGCCTAAGCCCTCATAGTTTTGCTCTTGGGATCTCCCAAAAGGCCTCATTCCAATGGAGATATTTTTTTCCTTATAAGTTTATGATCTTTCTCATGTGTTTTCGATGTGGGACTATGTTTGCAACATTGCAACCCCAACAATCCCCCCTCAAACAAAAGACCACAAGCCCCCTTCAAGCGGAAATCCTTTCCGTTTGATGTCCGATCCTCAACCCACCAGGACTTTCTGCCCCTCGGTTCACCCGACCTACTAGGACTTCACCGCCTAGTCGCAACTAGGACTTCACTGCCTGGTGTCTGGTTCTCATGATCAAGACACGGGAGCCCACACATCCTTTATTCAAGGCTTAACCCACATGGTTAGATCTGGATCATGGCTCTAGCTCGTGCTTCTTCCAACGGTTAGTCCGGTGAAGAGCGACCTGGCTCTGATACCAATTGTTAGGACCGAAAGGAATTTAAATATCTCCATAATGGTATGATATTGTCCACTTTGGGCTTAAGCCCTCATGGTTTTGCTCTTGAGCACTCCCAAAAGGTCTCATTCCAATGGAGATATTTTTTTCCTTATAAGTCTATGATCTTTCTCATGTGTTTTCGATGTGGGACTATGTTTGCAACATTGCAACCCCAATAGAGAGGACTTCCAAGATACCGCTCCCCCACCGATCGTGAATACATATCCACTAGTGGATTTGTAGTCTTTTATATTTGATATCCAATTAGCATCACAGTATCCCTCTAAGATAGCGGGATATCTTCCATAATGTAATCTGTAGTTATAATATATTTCAAATATATAAGAACTCGCATCAATGCTTTCCAATGGGTGTCATTTGGATTACTAATAAAATGACTCAGCTTGTTGACCACACAAGCAATATCCGAACGTATGCAGTTTGTGAGATACATCAAGCTACCTATTATCCGAGAATATTTCAATTGTGATATGGGCTCACCATGGTTTTTCGCTAAGTGTTGACTTAGATCCATAGGTGTTTTCACTATAGAGAGATCGTACGCATTAAACTTTTTCAATACCGACTCTACATAGTGGGATTATGTCAGAACTATCCCATCATATGACTTGAGAATTTTAATTCCCAATATAACATTTGCTCGACCCATATCTTTCATATCAAAATTATTGGTCAACATTCTCTTTGTACTCATGATTATCTCATGATTACTGTCCATTATAAGCATGTCATCTACGTATAAACACATGATTACATGACCTTCAGGTATGGTTTTGACATAAATGCATTTGTCACATTCATTTATTTTGAATTCGTTTAATAGCATTACTTTGTCAAATTTTTCATGTCATTGTTTAGGCGTTTGTTTAAGTCCGTATAACAACTTAATAAGTCAAAACACCTTTTCCACTTTTCTTGGAGGTACGAACACTTACGGTTGCACCATATAAATTTCTTCTTCCAATTCACCATTTAATAACACAGTCTTAACATCCATTTGATGTATTTCAAGGTCATATATGTTGATGCAGTCTGGCCCGATTGTTGTTTTGGTGTTGACAACGATTTAAGTTTAGTTGAGCGAATTTGGGTTAAGTCCTGGTCGGGGATTGGGCATGAAACCCTGGTGAGCGAAGCCAGGTGATGGAAATCCCGGTGAGTGAAGCCGGGTCCTGGTGAGTGAAGCCAGGTGATGGAAATCCTAGTGAGTGAAGCTAGGTTGAAATCCCGGTGAGTGAAGCCGGGTCCTGGTGAGTGAAGCCAGGTGATTGAAATCCCGGTGAGTGAAGCCGGGTCCTGGTGAGTGAAGCCAGGTTAGATGAAATCCTGGTGAGTGAAGCCAGGTCCTAGCTTGGAGGGCTAGGTGTGGAAAAGTCCTAACTTGAAAGGTTGGGTGAAAAGTCCTAGCTTGGAGGGCTAGGTGAAAAGTCCTAACTTGGAGGGTTAGGTGAAAAGTCCCAACTTGGAGGGTTAAGTGAAAAGTCCTAGCTTGGAGGGCTAGGTTGGATGAAATCCTGACTTGGAGGGTCAGGTCCTAGCTTGGAGGGCTAGGTTGGGTGAAACCCTAGCTTGTTGAGCTAGGTTGGAGCCCCTGGATCGGTCTGGTGACCGATCAGGCAAGTTGGTACGGTGCTCCTTCGTGGATCGGTCTGGTGACTGATCCAGCGTTGACTGATCGGTCTGGTGACCGATCAAGGAGTATGCGTTTCACTCACTAAACGGCTCATGATCGGTCTGGTGACCGATCAGGGAGCTCACAAGTGGGTTTAGTTCCCCTGCTGCTCTGCTCCTGATCGGTCCGGTGACCGATCAGGGAGCATCCAGTGGGTTTTGGGAACCTTACTGCTCGGCTCCTGATCGGTCTGGTGACCGATCAGGGATACTGTTCAGATCGGTCTAAGTGAACGATCAAGTGTCGCGAGATTTCCTTATGACTGATCAGGATGGAGCCTG
Source organism: Boesenbergia rotunda (assembly GCA_024364735.1). Lineage (NCBI taxonomy): Eukaryota > Viridiplantae > Streptophyta > Magnoliopsida > Zingiberales > Zingiberaceae > Boesenbergia > Boesenbergia rotunda. The sequence continues at coordinate 112,428 of JAGFNQ010003007.1, read as the reverse complement.
ATTGGTCTGAGAGCGGCCTGATCGGTCTAGTGACCGATCAGGGAACAGCCTGATTGGTTTGGGGACCGATCTAGAGTGTGCAGCAGAATGCTGGATTGGTCTGGGGACCAATCAGGAGTGTGCAGAAGACTGTTGGATCGGTCTGGTGACTGATCAGGGTCCTCCCTGATCGGTATCGGGACCGATCAGGAGCAGAACTTTAATTCAAATACGCTGTCAGAAGCTCTGATCGCGTCTGTTTTCACTGCCGATTCTCTGCTACTTGCTGATTTCATTTGATATCGATTTGCTAAGCCTCTGTTGGAGTGTGCAGGTGATAGCAGGTGATTCAAACACTCAAGGAGGGTCAATGGGAGGCTTTCCTTGGAGCAGGTTTGTTTGTTTCTCCTTCTCAGGTTTCAACGGCAACTAGAGCAACTGGCGACTGACGGAGACTCAGCTGGAGAGGAGGTCTTCAGTGGACTGAGTGCTCAGGGAGGTTAGTGGGTTAAGGCTGGCCCAGTGGATGATGATGAAGCTTGCGATGGTGAGAGGGAGCTTAAGATGAGGCTGGAAGCAGAGGAGCGACAACATCAAGGAAGACAGAAAAACGAGTAAAGTTTTTGCTGTGGGGTTGTGCTCTCTGTTGCTTTATGCTTGAGCGATCTTGTTGCATTCCTGTGAGATCTTTATAAGTGTTCCTTCTTGTGTGATCTCTTGTACTCAAGTTCAATCATCTGTGAGATCTGTGGAGAGGTTTCTCCACTGAGAAGGAGGCTCTATCTTATCCGGTGTTCACCGGGGCTTGATCTGCCGACGATCAAGGGATTGCCCACCTCACTGGCATGCCAAAGAGTAGGGGCAAGTTATCCCTGAACCTTGTACATCACGTGTTAGCGTCGGTTAGCTTTGCTTTGCTTTGGTTTGTTGTTTTTAGTTTTCTGTTTCTGCATTTGCTTCCGCTGCCTAACTCTGAAGTGCAGAATAGTTACAAAACTCTCAAAAGTTTTGTGTCTGACTAGATTCCCCCCCCCCCTCTCTAGCCATCCGAGTTCCAACAAGAGGTATCAGAGCTTGGGGCTCTACTTCAACGGCTTAACATCCAAGAGCTAACAAAGATGGCCATGGGAAGAGAAGGGTTTAGCACCAACCGACCTCCACTCTTCGACGGCACTGATTTTTCATATTGGAGGTCGAAGATGGAGTTTTACCTCAAAACCAACCTCAGCATGTGGTTTGCTGTCAAGGAAGGTTTTTCCACTCCTAAGGATATTGAGGGAAAAGAGATGGACTTCTCAAGTTGGTTGGCATATCAAATCCGGAAAGGTGAAGCCGATGCGAAAGTGGTGGTAACTTTGCAATGCGGGTTGACCAAGGACCAACTAATCAAGGTTGGTCCCTTCACAAGTGCTAAAGACCTATGGAGCAAGATCATTGAGCTCCATGAAGCCACTCAAGACACCCGGACTGCCAAGAAGGACCTCCTTCTCAGCCAACTCCAAAATCTGTCCATGGAAGAGAATGAAACTGTAAGTACACTCCATGGATGATTCAAAGAAATCCTCAACGGTCTCCACTCCATTAATGAGAAGGTAGAGAACCGAGATCTTATAAGGTATGTCCTCAAAGCTTTTCCTAGGAACGCCTTGTGGTCATCCATGGTGGATGCTTACAAGGTGTCCAAATTTATCTTTTGTTAAGTTAGAAGATCTATTTTGTGAAATGGAACTACATGAGATCTATAACACAAGTTCAAAAGAGAAAGGTATTGCTTTAGTGGCAGGTGACAACAAGAAGAAGAAGAAGGGGAAGAAGAAGGAGAAGGAAGTCTCTTCATCTTCATCCTCATCCGAGTCCGAGGAGGAGGGCAGCTGGTCTTCTTCCTCCGAGATGACCAACTTTGTTAGAAGGATGATGAGGATGAGCCGGCGCCTCAAGGGTAAAGGTAACCCGAGTGAAGTTAAAATTGATAAGTCTAATGTTACTTGTTATGAGTATAGCAAGAAAGGACATTACAAGGATGAATGTCCGAAGTTAAAGAAGAAGAAGGATAAATCAAAGAAGAAAACGAAGGTCTTGAGGGCCACATGGGATGAATCGTCCTCTAGTTCATCCGAAGAAGAAAAAGAGGAGAAGTACACTCATCACCGTTGTTGATGCAGTCTGGCCCGATTGTTGTTTTGGTGTTTGACAATGATTTAAGTTTGGTTGAGCGAATTTGGGTTAAACTCCTAGTCGGGGACTGGGCATGAAACCCTGGTGAGTGAAGTCAGGTCCTAGCTTGTGAAGCTAGGTTGAAATCCCGGTGAGTGAAGCCGGGTCCTGGTGAGTGAAGCCAGGTGGTTGGAAATCCCGGTGAGTGAAGCCGGGTCCTGGTGAGTGAAGCCAGGTGTTGAAAAGTCCTAATTCGGAAGGGTTGGGTGAAAAGTCCTAGCTTGGAGGGCTAGGTGAAAAGTCCTAACTTGGAGGGTTAGGTGCAAATTCCCATCCTGGAGAATTAGGTGAAAAAGTCCTGGCTTGGAGGGTCAGGTGTCTAGCTTGGAGGGCTAGGTTGGATGAAGTTCTAACTCGGAAGGGTTGGGTGAAAAGTCCTAGCTTGGAGGGCTAGGTGAAAAGTCCTAGCTTGAAGGGCTAGGTGAAAAGTCCTAACTTGGAGGGTTAGGTGCAAATTCCCAACTTGGAGAGTTAGATGGAAAATCCTTAGCTTGGAGGGCTAAGGTGGATGGAAACTTAGCTTGGAGGGCTGAGTTTGAGTCCCTGGATCTGTCTGGTGATCGATCAGGGATTCTGGCACGCTGCTCCTTCGTGGATCGGTCTGGTGACCGATCCAGCTAAGACTGATCGGTCGGGTGACCGATCAGGGAGCACACAGTGAGGTTGGGAACCTACTGTGCTGCTCCTGATCGATCTGGTGACCGATCAGGGAGTATGCATTTCACCCATTGACTGGCTCCTGATCGGTCTGGTGACCGATCAGGGAGCAAGCAGTGAGGTTGAGTTCCCTTGCTGAACTGCTCCTGATCGGTCTGATGACCGATCAGGATCACTGTGCAGATAGTTCTGGTGAACGATCCAGCTTTGCGGGCTTCTCACTAAGATCGATCAGGACGGTTCCTGATCGGTCGGGTGATGACCTGATCGGACTGTTGACCGATCAGGTGACACCCTGATCGGTCAGTTGACCGATCAGAAGGCTTAGCCTGCGAAACTCAGAAATCGCCCGATATAAGGGTGGATCGGTCCGGTGAACGATCCACGACCTGGGATCGGTCTGGTGATCGGTCCAGGAGAATCTCAAAGAAATCGCGATTTCTGATTGAGCGTTGGGGATCGATCAGGACAGAGCCTGATCGGTCTGGAACCAGCCTGATCGGTCTGGTGACCGATCAGGAGGCTCTCTGATCGGTCCTGTGACCGATCACTTTAATTCAAATTGCACTGTCAGACACTCTGATCGCGTCTGTTTTCACTGCCGATTCTCTGATACACTGCTGATATGTTTTGATATGCATTGCTAAGCCTCTGTTGGAGTGTGCAGGTGATAGCAGGTAATTCAAACACTCAAGGAGGGTCAATGGGAGGCTTTCCGTTGAGCAGGTTTGGCTGTTTCTCGTTCTCATGTTTCAACGGGCAACTGATGCAGCTGGCGACTGACGGAGGCTCAGCTGGAGAGGAGGTCTTCAGTGGACTGAGTGCTCAGGGAGGTCAGTGGGTTCAGGCTGGCTCAGTGGATGCTGATGAAGCTTGTGATGGTGAGCAGAGCTTAAGTGGCGAAGCTGGAAGCAGAGGCGAACAAGACAGAAACTTGGGAAGTTTGGATGGGCTGTGTTCGTGCTCTCTGTTGCTTTGTGCTTAAGCGATCTTGTTGCATTCCTGTGAGAGTTTTGTGAGTGTTCCTTCTTGTGTGATCTCCTGTACTCAATTTATATCATCCGTGAGATCTGTGGAGAGGTTTCTCCACCGAGAAGGAGGCTCTATCTTATCCGGAGTCACCGGGGCTTGATCTGCCGACGATCAAGGGATCGCCCACCTTACGGGCACGCCAAGGAGTAGGGGCAAGTTATCCCCGAACCTTGTAAACGATCCTTGTTAGCGATCCTTGGTTTGTATTCTTTGTTTCTGCATTTCTGTTAAGATTGTTTCTCGGCATATGCTTTGTTTCCGCTGCTGCTAACTTAAGTGCAGAAAAAGATTTCAAAGAGCAAGTTTTAGTCTAAGTCCAAGAGATCGACTAGATTCACCCCCCCCCCCCCTCTCTAGCCATCTCGTTACCAACAAGTGGTATCAGAGCTTGGGGCTCTGTTCACGGCTTAACATCCAAGAGTTTACAACAAGATGGCTGGAAGAGAAGGAATGAGCACAAACCGACCTCCATTCTTTGACGGCACAGATTTTCCATATTGGAGGTCAAGGATGGAGTTCTATCTCAAGACCAACATCAATGTGTGGTTTGCCGTGAAGGAGGGCTTCATCCTTCCAAGAGATGGTGAAGGAAAAGAGCTAGACTTCTCCATGTGGTCAGCTGAGCAAATCAAAAGGGGAGAAGCGGATGCTAAGGCTGTGGTCACCTTGCAATGTGGGATGACAAAGGACCAACTCATCAAAGTTGGTCCCTTTACAAGTGCAAAGGACCTATGGAACAAAATCTTTGAGCTCCATGAGGGAACTCAAGACACCCGGAGAGCTAAGAAGGATTTGCTTCACAGTCAACTCCAAAACCTCACCATGGGAGAAATTGAAAATGTAAGTATGCTTCATTGTCGATTCAAAGAATTATTGAATGGTCTCCACTCCATTGGTGAAGAGGTAGAAAACCGAGACCTAGTGAGGTATGTCCTTAAATCATTTCCTAGGAATGCCTTGTGGTCATCCATGGTGGATGCTTACAAGGTTTCCAAGGACTTATCTTTTGTTAAGTTAGAGGACTTATTTTGTGAGATGGAGCTACATGAGATCTCTAACCAAGGCCCCAAGGAGAAAGGGTTTGCTTTTGTGGCAGGAAACAAAAGGAAGAAGAAGATTGACAAGGAGGAGGAGGATATCCACTGTCACGTGGCTCTAGTGGCACTACAAGAGTCAAAGGAGGAGAGTGATGAATCAAGTGACTCCTCAACCGCGCCTTCATCATCTTCGGATGATGAAGAGGTAATTTCTCCCGAGTTAGATAAGTGCTATAGAGCTATCGCATGTTTAACCAAATTGTTAAAGAAATCTAAGGCCAAAGTCAAAGCATTAAGGTTGGAGGTAAAAGAATTGAAATCCTCTAAGGTTGAGGACATTAATGATTTGCATGACAAATTCCTTGAGGATGAAAATAAGGATTTGAAGAGCAAAGTTGAAAACCTCAAGAATATTCTTGAGAAGTTTTCAACTAGCTCTAAAACTCTAGACATGATACTAAATTCACAAAAAGCGGTTTACAACAAGGTTGGCTTAGGTTACCAACCTAAAGAATCAAGTTTCATGTCATTGATGTCTAGAACCCATTTAAGATCACAAAATAATTCTAGGGTTCAAAAAGTTAGAAAGAAAATGACTAAGGCATGGGTGCCAAAGTCATTCATTATAGATTCATGAGGTCCCAAAATTTGGGTACCTAAAACCTCCACATTTAGAATTGTATAGCTTTGATTGAGGGGGAGCATCTATCAACATAGGTTGTTGATAAGTGGTGCTCCGAACCCAAGGCTAAGGTTACACTAGTTTCAAAATAAGTCAACAAGCCTTGGAAATTGTTTTTATATATTGCATGAAGAGTTTAGATTCACACGTAACTTGCTCTTGGCATAAATTGCTTAAAAGAATTGGTTTTATTGTTGCAATTTGTGTTTTCATGCAAGTTATGGTTTATGAAATGTCTTATCTCAAGCCCAAGTATGCCATGAGTATCTTGTATGTGTTATAACACATGAATGCATGTTTAAGAACAAGATGAACTTATAGTTTGGGCTGATCATTATAAAAATCTCACAAGGCATCACCATGAGTTTTAAAATTCACTGTTTAACCTTCTATGACCTAGTGATTCCCTTGTATCAAACTAAGGTTTCTTGATATGATCATGCTTTGATACAAACATGTTTCGATACTCAAGTTCATGCTTAAAAAATACTATCATGCTCTGACACAAATCATGATATATATTTTTTGATTAAGGGAACCCTTAGAATCAAGTGGATCAAATCTAATTGAATTGGGGTTTAGGAATGCTTGAAACCTGATAGATAAATTTAGGGATTATGGAATTAAAAAGAAAATATTTTGAGCAAACTTGATCATACATTGAGTTTGATACAAACTTAATGTTAATTTGATACAAATCTATTTTGAATTATCAAACTTAGATTTTGGGACCAAAATCATGTTTTCATACGAACCTGTCTTTTGGTTTCTGAAAATTTGAGTCTGAATTCTGAAATCTGACCAGAACAAACAAATCAGACTTTTGAATCCACCCTGATCGGTCTGGTGACCGATCAGGCACCGTTCTGATCGGTCCGGTGACCGATCAGATCAATGCTGATCAGAGGTATCAGACTACTTCTCAGTTCGATCCCATTTCATCAAGTTGTATCAGATTACTTGATCATACTGATACACACAAATATGATACAAACTTGATTATTCCAAGAACGTGATCATACTCCTAACAAGTCTGATATAAACCAATTACAATTGATACATATTTGATCACCCATTGGTACAAACCTAGTACTATGGGAGCACAAATTTGTTCAAGTGATACAAACCTGGTACTTAATAGTGATTTGATACAAACCTATGTTGGGATGTTCAAATTCATAAGAAAGGGTTTGTTGAGTCATGAATCTTGATCTTAATGTCGTGTTTCGGAAATTTTTCTGAAATGACGAATATTAATAGAGTCATCTCCCCTGTTACGGAATGCAAATTGTCAATGCAGTCTGATCAGGAACGTATCAGAATTATAGAAATTTTTCTGAAATCTGATCGCTCCCCAAACTAATCAAAATATTTCTGTATCCAGTAATCAACGAGCCTGATCGGTTACGGAAACCAATCAGGACTATGTATCAGATACAGATGCATTCCTTACTAGTCCTATGAAGCATATACATATTGTTGCCATGATACATTTATGGTATATGCCTCTCATATGCAATCTAAAATCATCCTTTGACTTCCATGTCATATGAAACATATACATGTTTGACCATGATATATTTCTGTATATGTTCTCATATGCAATTCAAAAATTATCCTTTGATTATTTTGGGTTTGGGGAGAGACCCGTGTTTGAGGGGGAGGTATGTTCAAACTTAATAACCATACCCTTTTCGATGTTTGACAAGGGGGAGAAATGGCTGATTAAGTTTATGGTTATTATAGGGGGAGGATCAGGATTCCCTTATGAGAATTGAACGGACTTCAATTAATTGATACATAAACTTAAATCGGGTTGTCAAACAACAAAAAGGGGGAGATTGTTGATGCAGTCTGGCCCGGTTGTTGTTTTGGTGTTTGACAATGATTTAAGTTTGGTTGAGCGAATTTGGGTTAAAGTTCTGGTCGGGGACTGGGCATGAAACCCTGGTGAGTGAAGCTAGGTCCTAGCTTGTGAAGCTAGGTTGAAATCCCGGTGAGTGAAGCCGGGTCCTGGTGAGTGAAGCCAGGTGGTTGAAAATCCCGGTGAGTGAAGCCGGGTCCTGGTGAGTGAAGCCAAGTGTTGGAAATCCCGGTGAGTGAAGCCGGATCCTGGTGAGTGAAGCCAGGTGTTGAAAAGTCCTAATTCGGAAGGGTTGGGTGAAAAGTCCTAGCTTGGAGGGCTAGGTGAATCCTAACTTGGAGGGTTAGGTGCAAATTCCCATCTTGGAGAATTAGGTGAAAAAGTCCTGGCTTGGAGGGTCAGGTGCCTAGCTTGGAGGGCTAGGTTGGATGAAGTTCTAACTCGGAAGGGTTGGGTGAAAAGTCCTAGCTTGGAGGGCTACGTGAAAAGTCCTAGCTTGGAGGGCTAGGTGAAAAGTCCTAACTTGGAGGGTTAGGTGTAAATTCCTAACTTGGAGAGTTAGATGGAAAATCCTTAGCTTGGAGGGCTAAGGTGGATGGAAACTTAGCTTGGAGGGCTGAGTTTGAGTCCCTAGATCTGTCTGGTGATCGATCAGGGATTCTGGCACGCTGCTCCTTCGTGGATCGGTCTGGTGACCGATCCAGCTAAGACTGATCGGTCGGGTGACCGATCAGGGAGCACACAGTGAGGTTGGGAACCTACTGTGCTGCTCCTGATCGATCTGGTGACCGATCAGGGAGTATGCGTTTCACCCATTGACTGGCTCCTGATCGGTCTGGTGACCGATCAGGGAGCAAGCAGTGAGGTTGAGTTCCCTTGCTGAACTGCTCCTGATCGGTCTGATGACCGATCAGGATCACTGTGCAGATAGTTCTGGTGAACGATCCAGCTTCGCGGGCTTCTCACTAAGATCGATCAAGACGGTTCCTGATCGGTCGGATGATGACCTGATCGGACTGTTGACTGATCAGGTGACACCCTGATCGGTCAGTTGACCGATCAGAAGGCTTAGCCTGCGAAACTCAAAAATCGCCCGATATAAGGGTGGATCGGTCCGGTGAACGATCCACGACCTGGGATCGGTCTGGTGATCGGTCCAGGAGAATCTCAAAGAAATCGCGATTTCTGATTGAGCGTTGGGGATCGATCAGGACGGAGCCTGATCGGTCTGGAACCAGCCTGATCGGTCTGGTGACCGATCAGGAGGCTCTCTGATCGGTCCGGTGACCGATCACTTTAATTCAAATTGCACTGTCAGACACTCTGATCGCGTCTGTTTTCACTTCCGATTCTCTGATACACTGCTGATATGTTTTGATATGCATTGCTAAGCCTCTGTTGGAGTGTGCAGGTGATAGCAGGTAATTCAAACACTCAAGGAGGGTCAATGGGAGGCTTTCCGTTGAGCAGGTTTGGCTGTTTCTCGTTCTCAGGTTTCAACGGGCAACTGATACAACTGGCGACTGACGGAGGCTCAGCTGGAGAGGAGGTCTTCAGTGGACTGAGTGCTCAGGGAGGTCAGTGGGTTCAGGCTGGCTCAGTGGATGCTGATGAAGCTTGTGATGGTGAGCAGAGCTTAAGTGGTGAAGCTGGAAGCAGAGGTGAACAAGACAGAAACTTGGGAAGTTTGGCTGGGCTGTGTTCGTGCTCTCTGTTGCTTTATGCTTAAGCGATCTTGTTGCATTCCTGTGAGAGTTTTGTGAGTGTTCCTTCTTGTGTGATCTCCTGTACTCAAGTTATATCATCCGTGAGATCTGTGGAGAGGTTTCTCCACCGAGAAGGAGGCTCTATCTTATCCGGAGTCACCGGGGCTTGATCTGCCGACGATCAAGGGATCGCCCACCTTACGGGCACGCCAAGGAGTAGGGGCAAGTTATCCCCGAACCTTGTAAACGATCCTTGTTAGCGATCCTTGGTTTGTATTCTTTGTTTCTGCATTTCTGTTAAGATTGTTTCTCTGCATATGCTTTGTTTCCGCTGATGCTAACTTAAGTGCAGAGAAAGATTTCAAAGAGTAAGTTTTAGTCTAAGTCCAAGAGATCGACTAGATTCACCCCCCCCCCTCTCTAGCCATCTCGTTACCAACAACCGTGCCCTCATGACCATAGAGGATTCAAATGAATAGGAGAGTGGAGATGAATCAAGCTCCTCAACCGCGCCTTCATCATCTTCGGATGATGAAGAGGTAATTTCTCCCGAGCTAGATAAGTGCTATAGAACCATTGCATGTCTAGCTAGGTTACTTAAAAAATCCAAGAACAAAGTTAAATTGTTGAAATTGGAAGTAGAAGAATTGAAATCCTCTAGGGTGGAGGATGTTAATGATTTTCATGATGACTCGCATGTTAAGACCCTTGAGAATGACAATAAGGACTTAAAGAGCAAAGTTGAAAATCTCAAGAATGTTCTTGAGAAATTCTCATCTAGCTCCAAAACCTTAGACATGGTACTAAATTTCCAAAGGGCGGTTTACAACAAGGTCGGTATAGGTTACCGACCTAAGGAACCAACCTTTGTATCATTAATGTCAAGAACCCAATTTAGATCATCAAATGATTCTAGGGTTCAAAAAGTCAAAAAGAAAATGACTAAGGCATGGGTGTGATGGACCCGGGATAGGTGTCACAAAAGTGGGTCTCAAAATTTAGATGTGTGAAAGCTAGAAACCCTTTTTGCAATCAAAGTATGAAAACGTAGTAAAGGGGCCACAGGTCGTATTTTTCCTAGGGACTAGTTGATGTTGTGTGATTCGAACTTATATTTATGTGTCGTTTGTGAATTTTGGGTTTCAATTAAAATTGAGTTTTGGGGTTGCAAGCATGAAATGAAATAGCCATAAAAATAAAGGAAAACTAAACAAATGAATTAAAAGAGCGAAAGCAAGTGATAACTCAACCAAAGGGAAACCGAATCAACCAAAGGAACTTAACTAAAATTGGAACAACAAATCTAAATTCAAATGCAAAACCAATGCTGATGCAAAGTAATAAAAGCAGTATGGAAGTTTTTGGAAACAACAACTTAACACAATTGCTAACTATGAAATTCAGAAATTAAACTATAAACAACTCAACACAAACTAGATGCAATTTTGAAGGAAGCAAGCGAATGCAAAGGAATATTCAGAAATGGCCAAATGCAATACTAAATGATTTCAAGCTCCAAAACACACTACACGTGTAATTAACTTGGTACCAATCAAAGCCAAAGTTTCTGTTGATACCAAGTGCAAAAGTTCATCAATCTGGCACGCAAACAAGGTAAGCTGATGGGTTGAAAACGATGCTAAAAGCAACACTATAAACTGAAGTTAAGCAAATAGATTTGAAACAAGCAAATCAATTACACAATTCAGAAGCAATTAATATAGAAACAAAGGACTGCGGAGTAAGAATTCTAAGCCCAATCTGATACGCAAATATGAATCAATTTCAGAAATGCAATGCAGTATTTCAAAATAAAAACGATTTGGATGCTAAAACCAAACAAATAGCTGAAGTCGATTGCTCCAAGTTAAGATTCACATAAAATTCCTAAGAACTGAAATTTAATTAATGCTAAATCAGAAACTAAAGACTGAAACACATTTGAAACTGAAACATAGTGGCAGAAGTTGAAGTTGGTACGCTAGCTGAGCTGAAAACGTGAAACTGAATTGCAGGAAAACGAAACTAAGTTCTATGTTAACTAGACACGCATGTACCCAACTCGAATGCAGAAATTAACAACTACTAAATGCAGAGAAAATTTGGACAACAAGCAACTCTGATACAAGTTCAGAAACCGACAGAAAATGCAGAAATAGAAGTGGCACGCGACCTGAAATTGGCACGCAAGCAATTAAGCTATAAATCAAACTGAATTATGAAAGAGTTGTTCATTAAACACACTAACTACTGATTACCTTGAAGACTTGAAACCTAAACAAGACAGAATCGAATTGTAAAGAAAACTAACAGTTGATACTAAATTCAAAAACAGAACAATTGCGGCAGAAATGATATTGCAGCTAAACAACTGAAATTAACTAATGAACTACTCCTCAATCCCTTCCCGAGCTCAAAATCTCCTTGTTCGTCACGCAAGGGCTGGCCTCGAACCCCTAAGCTCAGCAAATCAGTGGAAATCAACTTCAAATCTCGACTCTGCTCAAACTGCACTTAACTGGGAAAATCCAATCCGAACTCTTCGATCTCAGTTTAATGGGTTGCGATGATGATTCGAGGATCATCTGAGCTCACCTGAGGACCGCTACAAATGGCTCAGATGATCGGAATTGGCTTGTGGATGAGATCCAAGTGATCGGACCACAGAGCTGCCGAAACCCTCAAACAGCTCTGTACGGTGCCAAATTGAGCTGAATTCTCCACCAAAGCTACCTCCAATGATCCAAATCTTGATCTAGGGTTGAAGTTGAGGTGGTCACGCCTTCAAACTAAAGAAATTTTAAGCGAAAATGGAGAGAAAGTGAAGAAGAACACTGTTGCGGCGAAGACGCGACGAAGCTGAAGGCTGAGGAAAATTTGATTAAGTACTTAGCATTGGACGGTTCAGATTGATTTTGCTTGATCCAACGGCTGATCTTCATCCGATCTGAACCAAACTTTGATGATGTTGATCAAGGGTCAGGATCTACCTCGTGGTAGCTCAGATCCTCCAGATTTGCAACGGATGGCCCAGATCAACCTAATCTTTGAATGGACAGTCTAGAACCCTCCGAGCTCGATCCAACGGTCAAATGATCTCTGATTTTGATAAAACCTTCATATCTTGATCCAGATGCTTGATCAATCCTAACCCTAGCTCGGAGCGCCTCAGATGGTCCCAGATGGCTCAGATCTAGTCGCTTTTGAATCGGACGACCCAGATTAATCCGAAGCTTGATAACTCGATCCGGGTCCACTTCCGACTCAAGTTTGACCTAGTATGCCCTAGGTCCATGATCTTTCATGCCTACAAAAATAGATCAAAAATTCAGTGGCCAAATAATCCAAATATGTATAAATTTATAATTAAGTCCAAAATAGCAATAATTTCTAGAACCTAGGGTAAATTCACAATTAAGCAAGAAAAATATGGGTCAAACTTGGATTTTAGCAACTAAAATAATCAATAAAATGGTACTTATCAGGGTGCCAAAGTCATTAATTGTAGATGGTGTAGGTCCCAAGATTTGGGTACCTAAAACCTCTATCTTTAGAATTGTATAGCTTGGATTGAGGGGGAGCATCTATCAGCATAGGTTGTTGATAAGTGATGCTCCAAACCCAAGGCTAAGGTTACACTAGTTTCAAAATGAGTCAACAAGCCTTGGAAATTATTTTATACATTGCGTGAAGGGTTTAGATTCACACATAATTTGCTCTTGCCATGGATTGTTTAGGATAATTAGGTTTATTATTGTAATTTATGTTTTCCTGCAATTCATGGTTTATGATATGTCTTATGTCAAACCTAAGGAGTCCATTTTCTTGTATATGTTATACAACATGAATGCATGCTAAAGAACAAGGATTAACATATAGTTTGTACTAATAAGGCATCACCAAACAAAGAACATGAGCTTAAGGTTTGGGCTTAGGTTTTGCTTAAGATATTTTGTTTGGTGAACATGATCAAGTATGTCATGATTTACTGTATGTGTTAGTGTATTGCATGCAAATTTCTGAGGAATATATAGTCTGTGATGATCATCATAAAACCTCACAAGGCAACATCAATGCATGCTTTTGAAATATTTTTAAAACTGGTTAAATGAGATAAAAGCATTTTGGACAAAATACAATCTTATGAATTATATTGATACAATCATGTGTTAGAAAGCTTGATCATGTTTTGATACTACTTTGATACAAGCATGTTTTTGAAAATTTGATCATATTTTTGTTTGTATCATGAAATCTGATCATGTTTTGGAAATTTGATATTAGTATTATATTTTGATAATTGTTTGAAAATATGCATTCATCATGTGTGCTATCCATGTCTACGAATTTTCTATTCAAATAATTGCATGCATACCTGCTTGGGAAGCCCAATTCAAACTTGATTTCAAATCGGTTGGAACTATGACTGTAATACACACTTCGAAGTATGACTTTTCAATCCAATCCATGAGGTTTAGCTTCAATATGCCATGATTTGGATTGAACTCCATAGTTCACTGTAAATCTAGAAGTTAGCCAAAATATTTGCAATAACACATGATATATCTTAGGCTTAAGTGTTCTTATGTTTGAGATGAACCTAGTTGAGTAGGCCATGACTTTAATGTATGTGTTATTAATATTAATCTATGACATGAAAATTTCATGAACACATTACGTCTCAACTTCCTCATTGTTTTGTTTGAACTGGTCACTCATAAGGCTTTGATAAACAAGAACATGAGCTTAAGGTATAGGGTTAATATTTTCTTTGTATCAAACTCAAATTTCATGACTTGTTTGTTGTTCCCACTGATCATGCTTTGATACAAACCTGTTTTTGATACTCAAGTTCATGCTTAGCACATAATGATCATGCTTAGAGATATTAATGATGTTTTGATACAAATCTATTTTTGGATTGTTTTTTTAATCCATAGAAATTCTTTGATATGAAAATATACTTTTTGGTTAAGGGACCCCATGATTAGGATCAAATGGATTAAAACCAATTGAATTAGGATCTGAGAATGGTTAAGGGTTGAAACAAATCTATTTCTGAAACTGATCAGGTTCAGAAAACAGTCTGTGTCAGACCTGATCGGTCCACCGACCGATCAGGACTCACCCTGATCGGTCTGGTGACCGATCAAGGATCCCTCTAATCGGTCAGGTGACCGATCAGATCAATGCTGATCAGAGGTATTAGATTACTCCTCAGTCTGATCTCCTCTCGTTGAATTGTATCAGTTTAATGATCATACTACAAACAAACATGATACAATCTGTTTACAATTGAAACATATTTGATCACTCATTGGTACAAACCTGGTACTAAGGGAGCACAAATTTGTTCAAGTGATACAAACCTGGTACTTAATAGTGATTTGATACAAACCTATGTTGGAATGTTCAAATTCATAAGAAAGGGTTTGCTGAGTCATGACTCTTGTTCTTAATATCGTGTTTCGAAAATTTTTCTGAAATGGCGAATATCAATAGAGTCCTCTCTCCTGTTATGGGATGCAAATTGTTAATGCAGTCTGATCAGGAACGTATCAGAGTTTCCGAAATCTGATCGCTCCCCAAATTAATCAGATATACTTCTGTATCACGTAATCAACAGACCTGGTTGGTCACGGAGACCAATCAGGACTATGTTTCAGATACAGTTGCATTCCATACTCGTCCTATGAAGCATATACGTATTCGACCATGATATACTTCTGTATATGACTTCACATGGAAGTCCAAGTGTTAATGCATTCCGATCTTGAACGAATCAGAATTACAGAAATTTTTCTAAAAATTGATCGTTCATAGATAAATCAGAAATTTTTCTGTATCGATCATCAGTCTGATGGAACTGTGATAATTGTTATCATATAATGCATATACATTATTGTCATGATACATTTATGGTATATGCCTCTCATATGCAATTCCAAAATCATCCTTTGACTTACTTGTCATATGAAACATATACATGTTTGACCATGATATTATTCTGTATATGTTTTCATGTGCAATTCAAAACTTAACTTTGATTATTTTAGGTTTGGGGAGAGACCCGTGTTTGAGGGGGAGGTATGTTCAAACTTAATAACCATACCCTTTTCGATGTTTGATAAGGGGGAGAAAATGGTTGATTAAGTTTAGGGTTATTGTAGGGGGAGGACTTTTGATTCCCTTACGATAATTGAACTGCCTTAAATTGATCATTTAATGCCTAAACTTAAATCGGGTTGTCAAACAACAAAAAGGGGGAGATTGTTGATGCAGTCTGGCCCGATTGTTGTTTTGGTGTTGACAACGATTTAAGTTTGGTTGAGCGAATTTGGGTTAAGTCCTGGTCGGGGACTGGGCATAAAACCCTGGTGAGTGAAGCCAGGTGATGGAAATCCTGGTGAGTGAGGCCGGGTCCTGGTGAGTGAAGCCAGGTGATGAAAATTCCGGTGAGTGAAGCCGGGTCCTAGTGAGTGAAGCCAAGTGATGGAAATCCTAGTGAGTGAAGCTAGGTTGAAATCCCGGTGAGTGAAGTCGGGTCCTGGTGAGTGAAGCCAGGTGATTGAAATCCCGATGAGTGAAGCCGGGTCCTGGTGAGTGAAGCCAGGTTAGATGAAATCCTGGTGAGTGAAGCCAGGTCCTAGCTTGGAGGGCTAGGTGTGGAAAAGTCCTAACTTGAAAGGTTGGGTGAAAAGTCCTAACTTTGAGGGCTAAGTGAAAAGTCTTAACTTGGAGGGTTAGGTGAAAAGTCCCAACTTGGAGGGTTAGGTGAAAAGTCCTAGCTTGGAGGGCTAGATTGGATGAAATCCTGACTTGGTGGGTCAGGTCCTAGCTTGGAGGGCTAGGTTGGGTGAAACCCTAGCTTGTTGAGCTAGGTTGGAGCCCCTGGATCGGTCTGGTGACCGATCAGGGAAGTTGGCACAGTGCTCCTTCATGGATCGGTATGGTGACCGATCCAGCGTTGACTGATCGGTCTGGTGACCGATCAAGGAGTATGCGTTTTACTCACTAAATGGCTCCTGATCGGTCTGGTGACCGATCAGGGAGCTCACAAGTGGGTTTAGTTCCCCTGCTGCTCTGCTCCTGATCGGTCTGGTGACCGATCAGGGAGCATCCAGTGGGTTTTGGGAACCTTACTGCTCGGCTCCTGATCGGTCTGGTGACCGATCAGGGATGCTGTTCAGATCGGTCTAAGTGAACGATCAAGTGTCGCGAGATTTCCTTATGACCGATCAGGATGGAGCCTGATTGGTCTGAGAGCGACCTGATCGGTCTAGTGACCGATCAGGGAACAGCCTGATTGGTCTGGGGACCGATCTAGAGTGTGCAGCAGAATGCTGGATTGGTCTGGGGACCAATCAGGAGTGTGCAGAAGACTGTTGGATCGGTCTGGTGACCGATCAGGGTCCTCCCTGATCGGTATGGGGACCGATCAGGAGCAGAACTTTAATTCAAATACGCTGTCAGAAGCTCTGATCGTGTCTGTTTTCACTGCCGATTCTCTGCTACTTGCTGATTTCATTTGATATCGATTTGCTAAGCCTCTGTTGGAGTGTGCAGGTGATAGCAGGTGATTCACACACTCAAGGAGGGTCAATGGGAGGCTTTCCTTGGAGCAGGTTTGTTTGTTTCTCCTTCTCAGGTTTCAACGGCAACTGGAGCAACTGGCGACTGACGGAGACTCAGCTGGAGAGGAGGTCTTCAGTGGACTGAGTGCTCAGGGAAGTCAGTGGGTTCAGGCTGGTTCAGTGGATGCTGATGAAGCTTGCGATGGTGAGAGGGAGCTTAAGACGAGGTTGGAAGCAGAGGAGCGACAACAACAAGGAAGATAGAAAAACGAGTAAAGTTTTTGCTGTGGGGTTGTGCTCTCTGTTGCTTTGTGCTTGAGCGATCTTGTTGCATTCCTGTGAGATCTTTGTGAGTGTTCCTTCTTGTGTGATGTCTTGTACTCAAGTTCAATCATCTGTGAGATCTGTGGAGAGGTTTCTCCACTGAGAAGGAGGCTCTATCTTATCCGGTGTTCACCGGGGCTTGATCTGCCGACGATCAAGGGATCGCCCACCTCACGGGCATGCCAAGGAGTAGGGGCAAGTTATCCCCGAACCTTGTACATCACGGTGTTAGCGTCGGTTTGCTTTGCTTTGCTTTGGTTTGTTGTTTTTAGTTTTCTGTTTCTGCATTTGCTTCCGCTGCCTAACTCTGAAGTGCAGAATAGTTTCAAAAGCCTCAAAAGTTTTGTGTCCGACTAGATTCACCCCCCCCCCTCTCTAGCCATCCGAGTTCCAACAATATAGTGCTGCGATGGCTATCAGCACTCGTATAGACTTAATCCTTGTCACAGGTGAGTAGGTATCGAAGTAGTCAACACCTTCCTTTTGCTTGAACCCTTTGGCTACAAGTCAGTCCTTATACTTGTAAATTGATCCATCAGCTTTATACTTGCGTTTTAGAATCCACTTACAACCTATAGTTTAGTATCAATAGGAAGTTTCACTAATTCCCAAGTATGATTATTCATGATGGACTCGATTTCATTATTAACAGCCTCTTGCCATAATGGAGCATCAGGACTAGAGAGAGCTTCATTTAATGTTCTTAGGTCCATTTCCAACATAAAAGTCATGAAGTCCGGCCCGAACAATATCTTAACTCTAGCCTGTTTGCTCCGACGTGGCTCTGAACTTTGATGGTCAATATTCCTTTTTCGATAACTAAGTTCAGGAACATCTTGTTCGTTAGAACTTTCGTTGCAATCATTTTGAACGTTTCCCTTCTTATTTGGGAATACGTTTTCAAAGAATATTGCATTCTGAGATTCTATGGTTGTTCCCACATGAATATCAGGAATGTCTAACTTGTGAACTATGAAATGATATGCACTGCTGTTATGGGCATATCCGACAAATATCGTATCGAGCGTTTTAGGTCCGATCTTTACTTGCTTTGGTTTGGGTACTTCGATCATTGCCAAGCACCCCCACACTTTCAAGTATTTGATGATGGCTCGCAGCCTTTCCATAGTTCATATGGCATTTTATCAATTTTCTTGTGAGGGATTTTATTGAGAGTGTTATTTGCCAATAATATAGCTTCCCCCAACAAGTTCTGGGTAAGCCTGAATTTATCAACAAGGCATTCATCATTTCCTTTAGTGTCTGATTTTTACATTCGACAACACCATTTGATTGAGGCGAGTATAGCGCCGTTATCTGATGGATAATGTCATATTCTGAACAAAACTCATCAAACGGTACACCATATTCTCCACCTCTATCGCTATGAATTATTTTAATCATTTATCAAGTTGATTCTCAACTTCTGTTTTATAGGTTATGAAAGCCTCCAAGGCTTTATCTTTACTTCTTAAAAGAAAGGCATAACAAAACCTCATGTAGTCATCGATAAAAGTAATAAAATATTTTTTACCTCCTCTAGTTTACATGAATTTTAAGTCACATTGATCACTATGTATCAATTCTAAAGGAGTCGTTGACCTTTCGACCGAATGAAAAGGTAGTCTCGTCCTCTTAGCTTCCACACACACTTCACATTTGTGTGTTTCGTCAACATTGACGTTTGGTAATAAATTTAATTTGATGAGACGTTTCAGAGTATTATTATTGACATATCCAATTCGATCATGTCATAAATTAAAATACTCAACAACGTAGCTGGAAGCTTTTATTTTATCACCATCAAATTCACGGTGTACAGTCACTACAACCATTTTGAACAAACTTTGTTCTAAATATCCCTTACCTACGAAGATATCATTCTTTGTAAATACAAAGTTGTTTGACTGGAATACTAGTTTAAAGCCGGCCTTGACAAGCGCTGATCTAGAAACTAGGTCTTTTTGATGTTGGGAACATGGAGCACATCAATGAGTATTAGCTGTTGGTGCAGGCAGCACCTAAGTCAAACCTGGGTTTTGATAATGGCAAAGGGTTCAAGAGTTAAGATGTTATTTTTGGTCTAATGTGTTCACTGAGTGTGCAGAAAGAAGTCCTGGCGAAGGGCTGTTGGGCACCTAGCGAAGGGCTTCTAGGTATCAAAACCCTAAGACCTAGCGAAGGGCTGCTAGGCACCTGGCGAAGGACTGCTAGGTATCAAAGACCTGGCGAAGGGCTGCTAGGCACCTGGTGAAGGGCTGCTAGGCAAAAGTCCAACCGGAGGAGCCGGTTGCCAAAAGGTAAACTCTCCTGAGAGGAGTAGGTGAAGACGCGTTCCCCGTCGAGAGAACAGTAGGCGTCGGTTCGACCTAGGGCTCTATTTGGGAGACCCAAAGTCAGAACCAAGACAGCTAAGGCTGTAAAATCTAACTAATATTCTTACCTTGTTTGTATTGGTACTAACCTTGAATACAGGGACTGAAGGAGTGTGTTTCTGCAGCTCAGAACGCCCCAAAGGAGAGGGGCAGGCAGCTAGGCTAGGCGCCTGGGAGGTCCCAGGCCCCTAAGGTCAAAGCCAAACAAGCAGTTAAGCAAGAATCGCTTCGGAACAACACTGGGCTAGGCGCCCGGGAGGTCCCGAGCGCCCAAGGTCAAAGCCAAAGATGAGTCGAAGCAAAATCAGCCAGCGGACCCAGTCAACCTGGGCGCCCGAGAGGTCCCGGGCGCCCTAGTCAGCTCCAGAGCCGATTCGAAGGGGATAAGCGCTGACCAAGCTTCGGATAGTGGTTCTCGGATCTGAAGGCACGTGTCAGGCGCCCCCGACATCCCAGACGCCCCCAGGGCTGCTATAAAAGGGGCTCAACCCCTAAGGCTTCAACAACACTTTTTCCAACTCTTCCAAGCTTTTCGTTCAAGCGCTCTGCTCCAGCAAACTCCATTCTCGACATTCTAGCGCCGACAACGACCCTCTGCTCAGAAGTACGATCCACACCGAGCGTCGGTAACGAAAAGTGTACTTGTTTATTTACTGCACTACTATTGTACCAAAATTATGTAAATCTTTGCGCTACTATAGAATTGCCTGCAGTAAACGGTCAAGGACCGTGGGCCTTGGAGTAGGAGCCGACCGTGACTCCGAACCAAGTAAAAATACTTGTGTTCCTCGTGTTTGTTTTTAATTCCGCTGCGTACTTTCTCTTAATCTTATCCGAAAAAGTTTTCACGATATTCACCCCCCCCCCCCTCTATCGTGTTTTCGATCCATCATTATCTCCTTCCCAGATGTCATGTTCAGGACAACTTTCCCGAGTCTGGTAATCGACGATGTAGTGGAATTGCCCATATAGAGCTTTCTTTCATTTATCAGCGCATACTTGGAGAACATCGTCTTATCAGAATAGATGTGATGTGTTGCTCCAGTATTGATCCACCACTGCTTCAGGTTGTCCACCACCATGTTGACTTCAAACACGACTGCGGTGACATCCAGTTTTGAAAAATCGGGGAGCTTGTCATCAGAAGTTGCGACATGGTTCTCAGCATTCTTCTGACTCTTGATTGGTTTCTTCGGGAGTCTATAATCTTTGGACAGGTGTTCTGTCTTTTCGCAATTGTAGCACTATCCCTTGAATTTCTTGCCTTGAGCCTTCTTCTTGAATTGCTTCGACTTCTTAGTGTTCGACTCAACCATGTTGGACATCTCGTCGATAGCTCGCTTCGTTCCTCTAGAGTCGGATAACTTTCGATTATCCTCCTCTATTTGTAGCCTCAGGATCATGTCTTCAAGTGTCATCTCCTTTTGCTTGTACTTGAGGTAATTTTTGAAATCCTTCCACGATGGAGAAAGTTTCTCGATTATCGTGGCTACTTTGAACGACTCATTCAGCTTTATGCCTTCGGCATCCAGATCATGCAGTATCATTTGCATGTCTTGGACTTGAGACGTTATGCTCTTGGAATCCACCATCTTGAAATCCAAAAATCGACCGACGATGAATTTCTTCAATCCGGCGTTTTCGGATTTGTATTTCTTTTCTAGTGATTCCCACAAGGATTTTGTCGTCTCCATCGGACTATACACGTTATACAATGGGTCATCCAATGCGTTGAGAACGTAGTTGCGGCATAGGAAATCTCCATGTGACTATGCATCATATGCAGCCTTGCTGTGGGCATCATCTTCCTTAGTGGCTGGTGGGTCTTCACGCAAAAACCTTATGAGGTTTAGCATTGTGTCAGATAGAACAGAATCTTCTGCTGCCATCGTTTGAAGTCGACTCCTTTCAATTTCTCCGACTTCTCTCCGTGCAGAATGACGGTCGGAACGTTGTTGATCAATGTCATATCAGTTTGCACAATATCGTTTTACGATTGTTGGTAGTTGATTCCGGGGTGGCTGCCAGGAGGATGCAAATTGATATGATTTTGTCGAGGCTAGTGTTGGGCACTATCTCCGTAAAATGATATTGCTTCGCTATAGGTGCTTACGGATAACAACAATTCGTTTCCCAAGATACAACGACGATGTCTCGAAATAGCAGCACTATAAATTTCGAGACCAATGAACCTTTTTGTGGGCTTTTTGGACTTTGGATGCACAAGGTAGGATGAATGCTAATGACTTTGAGCACATGCGCGCATGGCGGGTGGCGAGCTCGCAGGTGCGAGCACCTGCTCGCCTGTGAGAAGAGACCACCTATATATATATATTTTTTTAACTCCATTAACACAGGAACACATATAAGGAAGTAAAAAACCTTCGAAAATTTCAAATGTGAGACTAATCCCATCTACTTCCTTCTATGTCAATTTTTTTACTAATATTAAACAATTAATTTCTCATTCACTCGTAATCGATTTTGAGCAAATTAATAGTCTAGATTCATCTACACGAAACATAGATTTTATTTTTGAAGTCAATTCTAACTTTCATCGATTAATGGCACCTCAATTTTCCTTTACAAAATCATATTTGGTCTTTTTAAGAACCTACTACATAATTGGTTTGGGAGGAAGCATCTTTTTATTTAATTGTGACTTCCTTCTTTTCTGATGTAAATGGTAAAGTTCTTACAATAGAGAGTTAATTTATACAAATTGTTCGATTATATTTAGAAGGGCCTCATCATCTAGTAGACCATATAACAAGTATGTTTATTGTTCAACTAGCTTCCAGTCTTACTAAGAAGAACAAACATTAGGATGTTGATTCTAAAAAGCCAACACTACACTGGTGTTGATCTTCTTACACCAACATCAAAGTCTATGACAATTAGAATAGGCCCAAAAATTCTTGTAGGAGACTTAGAACCAAGTTGTTTCACCATAACTACCTTCTATACGTTCACCTCTTTTATTTCTTTTTTAAAAATCCAAATCTCCTAGGTTGATATATAGGTTTTAGTCAAAACTCATTCATAAGCTTACCAAGCTCAGATTAAACTCATTCCAACTCATGTGGGTTCCTTCAGAGCACTTGAGTCAAAGTCTTCCCTCCATTATCATCTCGAAGCATTACCAATGGTGCTTATTAAGTTTCAAACTTTATGTCAATTGTCACAAACTAATAACTTTAATTTAAAAGCTCAAAACTAGGATTGCATACTGTTGGTGCAAGTTGCATCAGTGATGTCCTCCTCCAAGTGTTTTAATGTTTGACAATATACTTAAGTCAGTAATACATTGAACAAGGGAATGGGGAGTTAAGAGAGGAGTAACAAAATGAACCAAAGTCCTAGTAAACCTAGGCAATAAGTCCTGGTTCGAAGAATGGGCACTAAGTCTTGATCATGGGTTGGGCACTAAGTCCTGGCAAAGGGTTGGGCACCGAAAACCTGCTCGGAAGGTGGGCACGAAGTCCTGGTTCGAGGAATTGGGCACGAAGACCTGGCCGAGGGTTGGGCACTAAAGTCCTGGACCTAGGGTTTGGACACGAAGTCTTGGTTCGAGGGATTGAGCAACTTAGCTGAGCGATGACTAAGGACAGAAGTAGAGATGGGTCAGGGTTTGGACGTCTTGAGATCCGAGAGTATCGGAGGCTAAGCAAAAGTCCACCCGAAGGACTAGGTGGCAACCGTCTCCTGAAAGGAGTAGGTGAAAGGCGCGTTCTTGGAGGTGGGAACTTGCGTCGGTTCGACCTAGGGTTTCGTGGAAATCCGAAGTCAGAACCAAATCCTTAAGCTTGAGATTGTGTGTATATTTGCTTTGTATTTGTATATCTTGTAGGTACCTAAAATGGAAGACAAAGCAAGCGAACAACACACACCGCAGCTGAAAGCCTGGAAGCCAGGCACCCCCAATCAATGGGGGCGCCCCAATGGAATCAGGCGCCCCCATCAATAGGGGGGCCTGAGTCAAAGAAGCAAAATAGGTTTTAGCAAAGGAAGGCAGAATAGGCTTCCATTCAGGCGCCCGGGACCATACGGGCGCCCCCATTAGCTCAAGCGCCCAAGTGGATATAGATAAGCGCTGACCAATCCTGCGGATAAGGGATCGCGCAGGAGAGGCCACGTGTAGGCGTCCCCATCGACACAGGCGCCCGTATGAAGCCTATAAAAGGGGCTTCGACCCCTCAGCTTTAGACAGAACTTCTACATTCATTCTAAGTCATTCCGTGCGAAGCAAAAGCGATCGGACGAAGCTCTGTGACCAAGGAAGCTCCAGGAGGAAGTGCGCGACGCTTCAGAGTTCTGGATTGGCCGGATCGTCTGTTTCTGTTTGGTTTGTTTTAATTCAAGTTGCATTTCAATTCATATCTTTTTGCTTGTATATCAACTGTAAGACGGGTTTTCTCCGCCTCCAGAAATTTCAGAAAGGAGACTAATAGTGGACTCATGCCGAGTACATAGGCCTTGGACGTACTGACCCTAGGGGGTCGGGAACCAAGTAAATAAATCTCGCGTGTCTATTGT
This sequence comes from Boesenbergia rotunda, assembly GCA_024364735.1. NCBI lineage: Eukaryota > Viridiplantae > Streptophyta > Magnoliopsida > Zingiberales > Zingiberaceae > Boesenbergia > Boesenbergia rotunda. Next base: position 88,448 of record JAGFNQ010003007.1, on the reverse strand, counting down.
CGTGCTTTTCGTTACTTTATTTTCCGCTGCGTATTTGCTCTTTCTTAGTCCGAAAATTTTATAACGATATTCACCCCCCCCCTCCCCACCCCTCTATCGTTTTCTTCGATCCAACACATACTATATATACATTATCCAGACTTAGATCTTCAATCTCATTGCAGCTTTTCATAAATATAAATAATTGGAGATCAATCAAAGTCCTACATTGGCTAGAATTGGAAAAAGATCATGGGTTAAAAGGATGGAAAGTATCTCCATTGGTATGAGACCTTTTGGGTAGAGCCCAAGAGCAAAGTCATGAGAACTTAGGCCCAAAGTGGACAATATCATACCATTGTGGAGATACGTACATTCTTGGGGCCCCAACAGTGATATCAGAGCCATGGTCCAGACCATGTGCCTAGTGAGAGGGTTCTCAAACAAAGTTGAGGGGATGCTCGGAACAGGTCAAGTGTGACCGAATGCTTGCGGGGAGGCTTGGAGCAGGTCAAAAGTGACCGGGTGCGAATGCTCGTGGGGAGGCCCAGAGACCCGGAGTAGGTCAAAAGATGATCAGATTGCTCGTGGGGAGGCCAAAAGCAGGTCAAGAGTGACCATATGCTTGTAGAGAGGACCCGGACCAATGGTGGTCCTTCATTCAAGGGGAGGATTGTTGGGATCAATCAAAGTCCAACATTGGTTAGAAATGAAAAAAGATCATTGGTTAAAAGGATGGAAAGTATCTTCATTGGCATAAGGCATTTTAGGTAGAGTCCAATAGTAAAGTCATGAGAGCTTAGGCCCAAAGTAGATAATATCATGTTATTGTGGAGATACGTATATCCTTGGGCCCCAACATAAATCAATAAGGTCCATCAATGAGTTTCAGTCAAAACCCATTGATGACTTAGCAAGCTCGGATTGTACTCATTTTAACTCCTGTGGATTCTTCAGTGCCTTGGATTCTAATTGTGCCCTCAATTACTATTTGAAGACATTTTCAGCAGTGTTCAAAAGTTTTTTAAAGTTTCTAACCACTGTAGGACTAGTCTTCAAAAATTAGCACCACATTGGTGTCGATATCCCCAAACTAGAACCAACCTTATTGAGAAGAACAAACACTATGATGCCGATTCTATAAAACCAGCACCACAGTGATACTGATCTTCCTACACTAACACCAAAGTTCGTGCTAATTGGCACAGACCCATAACTTTTTGTATGGGACTCTAGATAAGGTTTTCTTAACATAACTACCATCTACACACTCACCTATGCCATTTTAGTTCAATTTTTAGAAATTTAAATCCCTTAGGTTTATCAATGAATTTTGGTCAAAACCAATTGATGACTTAATAAACTCTGATTGAATCCATTCCAACTCGTGTGGGTTCCTATGGATCACATGAGTCCAAGTTTTGCCTTCGTTATCATCTCAAAGCATTCCCAACAGTGCTTATTAAGTTTTAGACTGTGTCAATTGTCACGGACTAATAATTTTAATTTAAAACTTAGAATTAGGATTACACACCATATATACATTCTCCACACTTAAATCTTCTATCTCATTGTAACTTTTCATAAATTTAAATTCTCAAGTTCTATCAATGGGGTTCAATCAAATCTATTGATGAACTTAGCAAGCTCAGATTAAACTCATTCCAACTCCTATGGGCTTCTCTTATGCCCTGGAGTCTATGTGTGTCATCAGTTACTATTTGAAGGCATTTTCATATTGTTCAATTTTTTTTGAAAGTTTTTGACGATTGTGGTACTGGTCATCAAAAACCAAAACCATAGTGGTGCTAATATCCCCAAACCAACACTACCCTTACTAAGAAAAGCAAACACTATAGTGTTGATTCCGATAAACTAGCACAGTAGTGATGCTGATCTTCCAACACTAGCACTAGAGTCTGGGTCAATTGGTATGGCCCATAACTTCTCATAGGGGACTGGGACCAGGCTTTCTCGCCATAACTACATTTTACACACTCACCTTTTCATTTCATTGCAATTTTTTAGAAATCCAAATATCCTAGGTCTATAAATGGATTTCGTTCAAAATTCATTGATGGATTTAGAAAGCTCAAATTGAATTCATTCCAACTTGTGTGGATTCCTGCAGTGCACTTGATTCCAAGTTTGCCCTCCGTTATCATCTCAGAGAATTCCCAATAGTGCTTATTAAGTTTCAAACATTGTGACAATTATCATGAACTAATAACTTAAATTTAGAAGCTTAGAATTAGGATTGCACACCATATATACACATTATCCACACTTGGATCTTCCATCTCATTGACACTTTTCTTAGATCTAAATCCCTTAGATTCGTCAATGGTTTTCAGTCATAACTCTTTGATGGACTTAGCAAACTTTGTTTAAACTCTACCAACTCTTGTGGGTTTCTTTAGTGCCTCGGACTCTAAATGTGTGTTTAGTTACTCTTTGAAGACATTTCAATAGTGCTCAAAAGATTTTGAAAGTTTCTGACCACAATGGTCCTAATTCTCCCAACCAGCACTAGCCTTACTAAAAATGAAAAAAAAAACATTGTGATGTTGTTTCTAAAAAGTCAACATCACAGTGATGTTGATCTTCTTACACTAGCACTAGAATCTATGCAAATTAGCAGGGGCCCATAACTTCTTATAGGCGATTCAGAACTTGGCTTTCTTACCATAACTACCTTCTACATACTCACCGTTTTCGTTTCAATGCAATTTTTCAAAATTCCAACCCTCTAGGTTCATCAATAAATTTAGGTCAAAACTCATTGATAGACTTAACAAGCTCAGATCGAACTCATTCCAACTGTGTGGGTTCTTGCAATGCACAATGTATGATAGCGTTGGGTCAATTAGAGAGAAGTGAATAGCCCTGCAAATGAAACTTAATCACTTACTTCTCACTTAGCCAGGATCCTGACACATTAATTAATTAAAAACAATTGCATAAAGCAAATTTTAAACCTCAGATTTTCAAAACGAATAATTTATATTTGTTGAAAAATCCTAAAAATTTTAATCATCATTAAGATTTTTTTTTCGATCATAAGAAAATTTTCCAAAAAAGAATTAATTTTCTTTTTCTAACAATAATTATTTTTATCAAAAATAGTTATTTTTGAAAATAAATTTTTAAATTGAAAAAACTTGAAAATTTTTCTAAATAATCAAAATACAATGGCTAATTTCTCAAAAATCTAGATTTCCAAAATAAATTTCCAAAGTATTTTTAAATTTAAATATTTAATTTTAGATAATAAATTCATAAAAATTCGTTAAACGGTTGAAAATTTCCAAAAAAAATCGACCAATGGATTATACTCATATCTATAACAAAAAAAAATTAAGACAAATTAAATCTAATCAAAATACTTTCAAAAAAAAGTTATTTTCAAGTAATAAAAATTTTAGCAATAAAAAATACTAAATTCTAGTATGTAAATTTGTAAGTACCTCAGGTGAGTTTTGATGTGGTCGGCCGAGTCAAGTTAGGTCATGTTGTGTTTGATCCCTGTGTTTAAGTGTGCAGAAGCTTAAGACTGCAGGAAGTCGAGCGGAAGACGCAGTGGTCGAGAAGGATGGCACGAGGAGGGAACCGATGGAGTTGGTGCATCCGAGGGACGCAGAGGTCTGCTGAAGAGTATGTCAGTGGAGGGAGAAGGACGTGTGCGACGTCCAAGGGATGAGAAGTCGGGGAGAAGCACGCTCGAGGAGAAGATCAGAGGAGAGTTCGGGTGAGCCCAACACTAGAAGGCCTGAGATCACCCAAGAAGACCCGCCGGAAGACTGGTCGGCAAAAAGCTGGGCAAAGTCAACTTGGGCACCCTTATGCACTCGAGCACCTGTGTTCCCAGGCGCCCGTGTTCCTGAGCGCCCTAGTGAATACAGGCGCCCGAGAAGCCAATGTTCATCCAGAAATAGTTGTTTGTGAACGTTACGAAGTGGATAACCCCTGAGCCACATGTCAGGCACTCCTAAGCACTCGGGCGCCCGTATAGGACTACGTTAGCGATCGGATAAACTTCACTGGGGCTATAAACAGATCCCCAGAGCTCAGTTACATTCAAGCAATTCATTGTACACGAATTTAATCTAAGTTTCCATTGTCTTTCTGAGTTCAAAGTTCTGTAAAGAGGCTTCTACGCCCCAAGGAGTTAATTAGGAGATCAAGCTTTACTTTGCCTTGGATTAGCAACCTTCCTGGTTGCAAACTAAGTAAATCTGTTGTGTCTCTTTTTCTTTTGTTTAGTTAATTCCTATGTTATTATCTTACTTGTAATCTAATGTCTATCATTGTTAAAGAAAAACAAAAGATTGTTTTATTTTTCAAGGGCAATTCATCCTCCTCTTGCCGACCGCACAATCACCAACAAATTTTTAGCCAAAAAAAATCTAATAAATCAAAATAGATTTTGGAATCTAGAATAAATCTTTACCTACTAGATTTATCAAAAAAAATGATGGAATATAATTTTTAGGTATTTTTATAATTTGGCCCCTATAATTTCTTACATACCAATTAAGTCCTCTAAAATATTTAAAATTTATTTTTGGAGCATATGAGTTTGAATTTGCAAAATCTTTCTTCTAATTTTAATTTTTCTGTTTGTTCAGTTATTTTTGCATTTACACCCATAACTTTGTCAAAATCTTCTTGTAGGCATGCATGATTTTTATTTGCATTTACATACTTTGTCCTAATTTTACAAAGTGATCTAATTAGCATTCTAATGTATTCGTAATGTTGATCGGAAGGAAGGTTATGTACCTCACTTACTAATGTGTGTAGATTATATATGTTTTTAGGCCTTGATTGACATGCATTCACTTATATTTCATGAGCATGATCTACTATATCGCACCCTATTTCTATGTGATTTCGCTACTTTTAATCTTTTTGTTCGAAGAACTGCTCTTTGCTTCTTTTTTTTTACAGGATACAATTTGAAGCAAAATGGACATTGGGGCAAGCTAGTAGCCTAGGTTGTGCTAGTTGGCATGACCGTGTGGCTCTCCCAGAAAGCCACCTACCATGGTCGTGCCATGTGGCTCTCCAAGAGAGCCACACCTGCATGACCATGCCATATGGTATGGTCATGCCCCGTGGAGTAAGAGAAGCACATGGCGTTGTCATGCCATGTGGCATGGCATGGTCGTGCCATACGGCACAACCATACCACCCCTTACACCGACTGCATAGCCTGCCATGGCACAATCTGAGAGATATAGATTTCTCATAAGTGAATCGAGAGACGAATTACTCATTAAGACTGAGTAGTCTACTAGTTATGGTGAAGTACTAAAAAGCTCAGAAGGAACTCATGGTTGAAAACCATGAAATTGGAAATAGATTTCATGTCTGAAAACCAAGTTTGAAATTTGGTAGATCCACCCAAAGGTATAATACCTATTAGGTGCAAGTGGGTTTTCAAGAGGAAAAATCGACATGGATGAAAGTTTGATTTCTCACAAAAATCCAAATGAATCCTGTGTATACATAGGTTAGTGGAAGTGCAATCAGGTTCCTTGTGTTATATGTTGATGACATACTACTTTAGGAAATGATGTGCCTGCTCTAAAGTTAGTTAAAATGGTTGTCTAAGACATTCTCCATGAAAGACATGAACCTATAACCTTGGGATTGAGATCTATAAAGATATATCAAAATGGTTGTTTGGTCCTTCGTAGTCTATATATATAGATAATGTGCCAAAGTGGTTTAGCATGCTTGAATCCAAGAAATATTTCATACTCATGCGACATGGAATTCACCTTTCGAAAACTGTCCTGATCCGGAAGATCGGGCAGAAGTCTTAGCCGAGCGGGAGCTGCGGACAGAAATAGAGACGGGTCGAGGAACGGACGTCTTGAGATTCGGCAGTCTCGGAGGCCGAGCAAAAGTCCAACCGGAGGTGCCGGTTGGTGAAAGGTAACTTCTCCAGAGTGGAGTAGGTGAAGACGCGTTCTCCGAAAGAGGGAACAGTAGGTGTCAGTTCAACCTAGGATTCCATTTGGAAGCCCAAAGTCATAACCAAGACAGCGCAAGCTGTTATTTGTACTTAATTTGATTATTACTATTGTTCTGGAACTAAGCCTGGTTGTAGGAGCAAAAGGTTCAAGATTCTGCATCACCTGTGTTGATACAGGCGCCCCAGATGGGTTTCTTCCTGTGGCTGCGAAGCTGAGCTGGCAGGTTGCCATGTCAGCATGTGAGGCGCCCATGAGCAGTCAGGCGACCTAGACGTCCCAGGCGCCATATGTTGATGCAGTCTGACCCTGATTGTTATTTTGGTGTTGACACCGATTTAAGTTATGATTTGAGTTTGATTTAAGTTTGGTTGCGAGAATTCGGATTAAGTCTAGGTGGATCGGGAGATCGCACGCTGGCATGAAAAATTCCTAACCTGGAGGGTTAGGTGTGAAAAAGTCCTAGCTTGGAGGGCTAGGTGTGAAAAGTCATAGCTTGGAGGGCTAGGTGTGAAAAAGTCCTAGCTTGGAGAGCTAGGTGTGAAAAGTCCTAACTTGGAGGGTTAGGTGTGAAAAAGTCCTAGCTTGGAGGGCTAGGTGTGAAAAGTCCTAGCTTGGAGGGCTAGGTGTGAAAATTCCTAACTCGGAGGGTTAGGTGATTGAAATCCTGGTGAGTAAAGCCAGGTCCTAGCTTGGAAGGCTAGGTTGAAGTCCCAGTGAGTGAGACTTGCCATGGAGTCTTGGTCCGAGGGACCAAGCACGAGTCAGAGAAGGGCTGGAGGCTTGTTCTTGTGACTTGGAGTGGATTTGGCTCTGCCTAGATCGGTCTGGTGACCGATCAGAGAAGTTGGCACGGAGTTCCCTCGTGGATCGGTCTGGTGACCGATTCAGCTGTGTCTGATCGGTCTGGTGACCGATTAGGGAGCATACAGTGAGTTTGGGAACTTTACTGATCGACTCCTGATCGGTCTGGAGACTGATCAGGGAGCATACAGTGAGTTTGGGAACTCTACTGATCGGCTCCTGATCGGTCTGGTGACCGATCTGGGACACTGTTCAGATCGTTCTGGTGAACGATCAAGTGTCGTGGACTCCTCCTTATAACCGATCAGGTTGGAGCCTGATCGGTAGGAGAGCTTCCTGATCGGTCTGGTGACCGATCAGGCCCTTGTGACTGCGAAGCTGAGAAATCACCCTGCAAAGGGGTGGATCGGTCTGGTGACCGATCCACGACTAGGGATCGGTCTGGTGATCGATCCCGGAGAAGTCGCGATTTCTGATTACGCGTTGGGGACCGATCAGGTTGGGGCCTGATCGGTCTAAACTCATCCTGATCGGTCTGGTGACGATCAGGAGTCTCCCTGATTGGTCCGATGACCGATCAGTAGCTGACAGCTTTAATTCAAAAGCGCTGTCAGAGCTCTGAACGTGTTCTGATTTCTACTGATACACTACTGATAATCTTCTGATATTTGATCCTCTGTTGATTTGCTAGTCTAATGATCTGATTAAGTGTGCAGGTGACAGGAATGGATTCAAACACTCAAGGAGAGTCAATGGGAGTCTTTCCTTGGAGCAAGTTTGCCCGTTTTCCATCTCAAGTTGCAACGGATGCTGGCGCTGCTGGAGCTGCTTACTGGGGCTTGGCTGAGGGAAGCGCAGGGAGTCCAGGAGAGCTCAGTGGTAGGTGGGCAGTTGCAGCTGAGCAGCTGGGAGAGCAAGAGTTAAAAAGAACATCGAAAGCTTTGCTCCATCACTTGTGCGATTACTCTGATCTGTTGATCCATCTTTTGTACAAGCAACTGTGAATCTTGAGCTGATACTTGAGGACTTGGAAGAAACAAGGAGCTTGGCGAGTCCATCAGCAAGAAGACATGAAGAAGGGAGTTCTTGCCTGAGATCTGTGCTGAGTGGAGCTCGGTGAGGAGTTCGCTTGTGTTCCTGCGGTTCTAAGTGCTCAGTAAGGTTCTTTCTTGAGTTTCCTATACTTAATACTTCATCTTGTTGAAACGCTGTGGAGAGGTTACTCCACCGAGAAGGAGGTTGCATTCTATCCGGATTTTTCGGGGCTTGATCTGCCGACGATCAAGGGATCGCCCACCTTAAGGGCACGCTAAGAAGTAGGGGCAAGTTATCTCCGAACCTTATAAATCCTCATTGTTAGCGTTTTGATTTGTCTTTAGTTTTTGCACGTTGTTCTTGCTGTTTTACATCTGTTTTGCTTCCGCTGTGCTACTAACCCTAAGTGTAGAAGTTCATAAAAGAAAGCGATTTTTGATGTCTGGATATATTCACCCCCCCCCCTCTAGCCATCCAAGTTCCAACAAGTGGTATCAGAGCTTGGGGCTCTGTTCACGGCTTAACATCCGAGAGCTTACAGCAAGATGGCTGGAAGAGAAGGGTTGAGCATAAACCGACCTCCATTCCTTGATGGCACTGATTTTTCATATTGGAAGTCAAGAATGGAGTTTTATTTGAAGACAAACATGAGCTTGTGGTTCGCTGTCAAGGAGGGGTTTTCCCTTCCAAAGGATAATGAAGGAAAGGAGCTTGAGTTTTCCAAGTGGTCGGCTGAGCAAATTCGGAAGGGGGAAGCAAATGCCAAAGCGGTGGTGACCTTACAATGTGGAATGAACAAGGACCAACTAATCAAAGTTGGTCCCTTCACGAGCGCAAAGGATTTGTGGAACAAGCTCATCGAACTCCATGAGGGCACCCGGGACTCAAGAATAGCCAAGAAGGACTCAAGAATAGCCAAGAAGGACCTCCTTCTTAGCCAACTTCTAAACCTTTCTATGGAAGAAAATGAAAAGGTAAGTGAACTCCATGGAAGATTCAAAGAGATCCTCAACGGCTTGCATTCCATCAATGAAAAGGTAGAAAATCGAAACTTAGTGAGGTATATTCTCAAATCTTTTTCAAGGAATGCCTTGTGGTCATCCATGGTGGATGCCTACAAGGTTTCCAAGGATTTGCCAATTGTAAAATTAGATGATTTGTTTTGTGAAATGGAATTACATGAGATCTCTAACCAAAGCCCAAAGGAGAAAGGGTTGGCATTAGTGGCAGGTGACAACAAGAACAAGGAGAAGAAGAAAGAAATGGAGAATACACATCACTTTGCTTTCATGGCACTAGAAGAGTCAAAGGAGGAGAGTGACGAATCAAGTGACTCCTCAACCACTCCTTCATCATCTTCGGATGATGAAGAGGTAATTTCTCCCGAGTTGGATAAGTGTTATCGAACCATTGCATGTCTAACAAGTTTGTTAAAGAAATCAAAAAACAAAGCTAAATCTTTAAAATTAGAGGTTGAAATATTGAAATCCTCTAAGGATGAGGATATTGATGATTTGCATATAGAAATGTTAGAAGATGAGAACAAATCTTTGAAGAGTGAAGTTGAGAGACTCAAGAGTATTCTTGAGAAATTCTCAACTAGCTCTAAAACACTAAACATGATCTTAAACTCCCAAAAAGGGCGGTTTACAACATGGCCGGTATAGGTTACCGACCTAAAGAACCAACCTTTTGTCATTAATGTCTAGAACACATTTTAGATCATCAAATGTTCCTAGGGTTAAAAAGAAAATGACTAAGGCATGGGTGCCAAAGTCTTTAGTTGAAGGTTCATTAGGTTCCAAAATTTGGGTACCTAAAACTTCCATATTTCGAATTATATAGCTTGTTTTGAGGGGGAGCATCTATCAACATGGATGGTTGATATTTGGTGCTCCAAACATCTAGCCATTCCTAATTAGGAATGTGCTTATCGTTTCCTCAAATTCACATGAATGGTTTAGGTTGACACATAACTTGTTTTACCTTGAATTGCTTAGGATAATAAGTTTTGTTATTGCGATTTATGTTTTCATGCAAGTTATGGTTTATGAAATGTCTTATCTCAAGTCTAAGGTGTCTTGGTAAAAGAAAAGTTTTTCTTAAGCAAGTCAAAATCTTCTTGAATGTGTTACACAACATGAATGCATGCTGAGGAACAATATCAACACATAATTTACATTGATAAGGCCTCAATAGACAAGAACATGAGTTTGAGGTCTAAGTTTTTTTTATTTGCTTACAATCATAAACCTTAGACAATTTCATGCTTTGATGATCAATATTTTGAATTTTCTGAAAATGCCTAAATTGGATAAATACATGAATAAAGTTTAGTTAACTGCCTTCTCATAGAGAATTTAGACAATTCCATGGCAACCTCATGTTTTTTTGTGATCAATGCATGCTTTTGAAATGTTTTTAAAACTGGTTAAATGAGATAAAAGCATGTCGGACAAAATACAATCTTATAAATTGTATTGATACAATCATGTGTTAGAAAGCTTGATCATGTTTTGATACTAATTTGATACAAGCATGTTTTTGAAAATTTGATCATATTTTTGTTTGTATCATGAAATTTGATCATGTTTTGGAAATTTGATATTAGTATCATATTTTGATAATTGTTTGAAGAAATGTATTTTGATTAAGGGAACCCTTAGGATCAAATAAATTAAAACTGATTGTATTAGGGATTAGAGTGATTAAGAGTTGAAACGAACTTGTTTCTGAAACTGATCAGTTTCAGAAAACATTTTGTATCAGACATGATCGGTCCACCGACCGATCAGGACTCACCCTGATCGGTCCGGTGACCGATCAGATCAACACTAATCAGAGGTATCAGACTATTCCTCAGTCTGATCCCATTTCATCAAGTTGTATTAGATTACCTAATCATACTGATACACACAAATCTGATACAAACCAAGTACAACTGAAACATACTTGATCCTTTATTGGTACAAACCTGATACTAAGTGAGTACAAGTTTGTTCAAGTGTTCAAAGAAGGGTAGGAATTTTTAAGACCCTTGATTCTCAAATATTTTTCTGAAACATCAAGTATTAAAATTCTGATTTGATACAAACCTATGTTGGAATGTTCAAATTCATAAGAAAGGGTTTGTTGAGTCATGACTCCTGTTCTTAATGTCGTGTTTCAGAATTTGNTTCTGTATCAAATAATCAACGAACTTGATCGGTCACGGAGACCAATCAGGATTATGTGTCCGATACAGCTGCATTCCTTACTTGTCATATGGAACATATACATGTTTGACCATGATATATTTCTGTATATGTTTTCTTGTGCAATTCACACTTATTACCGTATGATGCATATATATTGTTGCCATGATACATTTATGGTATATGCCTTTCATATGCAATTCAAAAGTTTACCTTTGATTATTTTGGGTTTGGGGAGAGACCCGTGTTTGAGGGGGAGGTATGTTTAAACTTAATAACCATACCCTTTTCGATGTTTGACAAAGGGGGAGAGAATGGTTGATTAAGTTTAGGGTTATTGTAGGGGGAGGATTTTGATTCCCTTACGATAATTGAACTACCTTCAATTGATCATTAATGTCTAAACTTAAATCGGGTTGTCAAACAACAAAAAGGGGGAGATTGTTGATGCAGTCTGACCCTGATTGTTGTTTTGGTGTTGACACCGATTTAAGTTATGATTTGAGGTTGATTTAAGTTTGGTTGCGAGAATTCGGATTAAGTCCAGGTGGATCGAGAGATCACACGCTGGCATGGGAAAAAGTCATAGCTTGGAGGGCTAGGTGTGAAAACTCCTAACTTGGAGAGTTATGTGTAAAAAAGTCCTAGCTTGGAGGATTAGGTGTGAAAAAGTTTTAACTTGGAGGGTTAGGTGTGAAAAAGTCCTAACTTGGAGGGTTAGGTGGGAAAAGTCTTAGCTTGGAGGGCTAGGTGTGAAAAGTCCTAACCTGGAGGGTTATGTGTGAAAAAGTCCTAGCTTGGAGGGCTAGGTGTGAAAAGTCCTAACCTGGAGGGTTATGTGTGAAAAAGTCCTAGCTTGGAGGGCTAGGTGTGAAAATTCCTAACCTGGAGGGTTAGGTGTGGAAAAGTCCTAACTTGGAGGGCTAGGTTGGATGAAACCCTGGCTTGGAGGGTCAGGTCCTAGCTTGGAGGGCTAGGTTGGATGAAATCCTAGCTTGGAGGGACAGGTCCTAGCATGGAGGGCTAGGTTGAAGTCCCAGTGAGTGAGACTGGGCATGGAGTCTTGGTCCGAGAGACTAAGCACGAGTGGTACGAGGGACTAAGCACGAGTCACAGAAGGGATGGAGACTTGTTCTCGTGACTTAGAGTGGATTTGACTCTGCCTGGATCGGTCTGGTGACCGATCAGGGAGTTTGGCACGGAGTTCCCTCATGGATCGGTCTGGTGGCCGATCCAGCTATGTCTGATCGGTCTGGTGACTGATCAGGGAGCATACAGCGACTTTAGGAACCTTATTGCTCGTCTCCTGATCGGTCTGGGGACCGATCAGGGAGCATACAGTGAGTTTGGGAACCTTACTGTGCGGCTCCTGATCGGTCTGGTGACCGATCAGGGATACTATTCAGATCGGACTAGTGAACGATCCACGGGATCTCAAAAATCGCGAGGTTCTCCTTATGACCGATCAGGATGACTTTTGATCGCTCATGAAGCAGCCTGATCGGTCAAGAAGCAGCCTGATCGGTCACCAGACCGATCAAGGAATAGCCTGATAGGTTTGGGGACCGATCAGGAGTGTGCAGCAGACTGCTGGATAGGGCTGGTGACCGATCAGGGTCCTCCCTGATCGGCCTGGGGACCGATCAGGAGCTGAACTTTAATTCAAATACGCTGTCAGACGCTCTGATCGCGACTATTTTCTCTGCCGATTCTCTTATACATTGCTGATTTCATTTGATATGTTTTGCTAAGCTTCTGTTGAAGTGTGTAGGCTTTACAGGGATGATTCAAATATTGGAGGAGAGTTAATGGGAGACTTTCCTTTGAGCAAGTTTGGCAGTTTTCCATCATAGGTTACAACGGGCGCTGGCAACGGCTGGAAGCTGACCTGGGGCTGACTGGGGCTCGGCTGAGGAGAGCTCAGGGAGTCCAGGAGAGGTCAGGGTAGCTGGGCAGTTGCAGAGGAGCGTCTGTGACCTAGCGTTGGGCAGTTGGGTTAAGTGTTGGCTGGCGATGAAGAGAAAGAGGTGTTCTCTGTTGCAGTAACACTCGATCATCCTTTGACAACAACACTTGAGTTCTTGCGACAACTTTGATCCATCTCTTAAGCAAGCAACTGTGAATCTAAAGCAACATTCTGTTACTTGAGCACTTTGGAAGAAACATGGAGCTTGACGAGTCCATCAGTGAGAAGACACGAAGAAGGGAGTTCTTGCGTGAGATCTGTGCTGAGTGGAGCTCGGTGAGGAGTTCACTTGTGTTCTTGCGGTTCTTAGTGCTCAGTAAGATTCCTTCTTGTGTTTCCTGTACTTAATACTTCATTCATTTTGAAACGTTGTGGAGAAGTTACTCCACCGAGAAGGAGGTTGCATTCTATCCGGATTTTCCAGGGCTTGATTTGCCGACGATCAAGAGATCGCCCACCTTAAGGGCACGCCAAGGAGTAGGAGCAAGTTATCCCCGAACCTTGTAAATATTCTTTGTTAGCGTTTTGGTTTGTCTTTAGTTTCTGCACTTTGTTTCTGCTGTTATACATTGTATTGCTTCCGTTGTGCTACTAACCCTAAGTGCAGAAAGATTTGAAAAGAGAAAGAGTTTTGTGTCTGACTATATTCACCCCCTCTCTCTAGCCATCCAAACACCAACATCAATAAGGGTTGGAAATCCTATTTTTTTTATAAACCTTGTTCCTTATCCCTCTTGGTTGACCAGTTGTTTGATGGATTTGCCTTCACAATCCGAGTTGTGGGATTTCTGAGCGGACCCAGTTTTCCATTCAGCTCTCGAGGAGCTGGTAGGGTTGAAATTCAACATAAACATCTTGCTCTAAAAAGGCATGCTATACCTATTCGGCTTGAGCTAGATTAGAACTGAGTTTCCCTACTTTTTTTGTAAGAAGGTATTTCGTAATTTAATTTAGGGCTAACTGAGATGTTCTCTTCTTACCTTTGTAGCCCAAACCATGTGGAAAGCAGCATTAGCCAACACCGTCCGACTAGATGATGCAAAGCTAGAGAGCCGAGCTATGACTAAATTAGCTTAGAGGAAGATGCAGCCAACTGACTTCTCAGTAATGACTGGTGACAACCACATTGCTACAAGCACATCGGAGCTACCACCAGCCCGCCTCTCCATGGTACCCTAATTGGTACCCTCAGAGTCCATAGAGGAGGGGCCTTTGAGAATAAGGCGCAAGAGGCGCCGACCGGAGTACCGGACACTCCATCCATTCATATCTTGTCCCCTTCTCCTGATCAAGGTCCCAAAAAGTGTGACGATGTGCCTGAACCCCCTCACGGTTTATCTCCGCATCAAGCCTACTCGGGCACTTGTCAACCTTCGAGTGGCTAATCATCCGAGCTGCTTCCCCCGAGACCTCTTATTGGACCTCCCCCTGCTAACATACATCCCTCAGACCCTAGCTATTCATCCTGCACCCGCCCGGTCCCTGATTAACCGCCAATATGATGTTTCCTTCGCAGAAGGGAACCTCCAACCTAACCTTGAGAGCCCCTGTCAAGTAGTGAAGTTGTGGGTGTTGGTGCAATTATGCCCCAAACAATTTTTACTTCTGATGTTTGGTTAAATGAGTTTAAATTAGACAATGTTAGTGATCTAACATAAAACTTGAGTTTAAGTCCAGGTATGAAGAGTTGGCAAAAGAAGACTTAACATGACAAAGCCGAGGGAAATGCTTCAAGGCAAGCGCAAGTGCAGGGATGAGGAGTCGAGGGTTCGGAAGCATCCTAAGGCTCCAAAGCTGATGGAAGGTGTTTGAAGGCTTATGTCTACGCAAAGGAAAAGTGAAACCTGAGATTCATCAGGTATTAGTTGATTGATACGGAGAGTTGAGTTGACTGATAAGTAGAATCAGTCGATTGCTTCACAAACATAATGATCAGTCGACTGGGTCAGGTCCCAGCCGACTGATAAGTGACCGTTGGAGGCTGACGGCAAAAAATCAGACACAATCTACAATAGTCGTTGAAGCTCATCAGTTGACTGATGATATTGTCAGTCGACTGATATCGAGGGTTATAAAAAAAACAAATTTCAGAACTTGAAGAGGACACAACATAATTCTCTCGATTTTTCTTACTCGTTCTGAGATCTCCAAGCTTACAAACTCTCAATCTCTTCCTCCAAAATCATTCTAATCTTGTAAGAGGAAGAGATCAACATGTAAGGGTTTCTCCACCTTTAAGCTTCATTTGGAAAGGAGAAAAGAAAAGTGGAGCTTGGATGTGTGGGTGTAGATCCTTGGATTAGTCACCTTAAGGAGGTGGAGACCAAGTAATTCAAGGGAGTTAGCATTGCTTTCATTGTTATTATTTTTGTCTATCTTTTTCTTGTGCTTTGCCTAACATTTTGTAGACAAAATTCAAGAGAAGCTATTCACCCCCTCTAGCTAGACGCAAAGGTTATAACAAGTGGTATCAGAGTCCGACTCGTTTCAGAAGAGCTCACCGTTAACCGGAACATAAAGATGACGTTTCAAGAGGGATATAGCACCGCACGACCACCTTTCTTCGATGACAATGATTTTTCATATTGGAAAGGTATGATGAAATATTATTTAATAAATGATATTGAAAATTGGTTTAGTATAATCAAAGGGGTTGAGATGCCAAAGGATGAGAGTAGAGCTTATCTTCCAACCAAGAATTGGACAAGGGAAATGATGAAGAAAGCTCAAGCAAATGTGAAGGTCACAACAACTTTACAGTGTGGGCTCTCTAAGGAGCAATTGAGCAAGGTTGGGCCATTCAACTCCGCCAAAGAGCTTTGGGAAAAGCTCATTGAGTTAACTGAAGGGTCAAACGAATCAAGGAGAGCCAAGAAGGACCTCTTGGTAGCTCAAATTCAATCATTCACCATGAAGATAAATGAGACTGTGAGTCAATTACACGGTAGATTCAAAAAAATTGTCAATGAACTTCATATAATAGGTGAGAATGTTGAAAATAGAGATCTTGTGAGGTATATGTTGGGGCAGAATGCACCCAAGTCAAACCTGTGTTTTGATATTGGCAAAAAGGGTTCAAAAGTTAAGGGTTATTTGTTGTCTAACAATGCTCGTTGAGTGTACAGGAAAAGCCCTAGCGAAGGACTGCTAGGCACTGGCGAAGGATTGCCAGACAGACAAGCCCTAGCGAAGGAATGCTAGGCACTGGCGAAGGGCTGCCAGAAGAAAGGACCTAGCAAAGGGCTGCTAGGCACCAAGCGAAGGGAAGCTTGGCGACTCAAGACCTGGCGAAGGACTGCCGGGCAAAAGTCCAATTGGAGGGTCCGGTTGGCACCAGGTAAACTCTCCCGAGAGGAGTAGGTGAGGACGCGTTCCCCTCGAGGGAACATTAGGCGTCGGTTCGACCTAGGGCTCCATTTTGGAGACCCAAAGTCAGAACCAAGACAGCTAAGGCTGTGAAAAATCAACTTAGTATTTGCTATTTTGGACTAACCCTGGATGCAGGACCGAAGGACTGTGTTTCTGCAGCTCAGAGGGCCTCAAAGGAGTGAGGCCGCAGCTGAGCAGGGCGCCCCGGATGTGTCGGGCGCCCCAGAGTCAACCCAAAGTCAGCATAGAAGTAAACCTCCGACAGCAGCGCGTTGGGGGGCGCCCCTCTTGTCGCGGGCGCCGCGCAGATCGGGCGCCCCGAGTGTCGTGGGCGCCCACTGTGCCACGCCACTGAAGGCGGCTGCAGCTCACCCTCGCGAAGCCTCGGTGATAAAGTTTGACCGGTCAATCGGGCGCCCCGTGCGCGTCGGGCGCCC
This sequence comes from Boesenbergia rotunda, assembly GCA_024364735.1. Lineage (NCBI taxonomy): Eukaryota > Viridiplantae > Streptophyta > Magnoliopsida > Zingiberales > Zingiberaceae > Boesenbergia > Boesenbergia rotunda. Next base: position 71,683 of record JAGFNQ010003007.1, on the reverse strand, counting down.
CAGTCAAATACAATCCCGAAGATAACGAGATCAGCTTTGACTGGAGCATCACCGGATCAAGAGCCACGTGGGGGGGGGGGGGGGGCGCCCCGCGCATGTCGGGCGCCCCCTGCCCTATATAAAGAGGGCCTCGACCCTCTTCAAAGAACATCAATTGCTTCGACGCTTCTGCGCTCTTCTGCTTCCGCGACACGCTTCAGAAATCTTCCAACTCAAGCTGACGACGTCCTGCTGCTCCGAAACTTTGATCTACACCGGACGTCGGTAACGAAGAGCTCTGTATTTAAAGTTTACTATTCTGCCTTATTGTAAAATCTATTTGTAAACTTTGCGAACTTATAGAATTGCCCGCAGAAAACGGTCAACGACCGTGGGCCTTGGAGTAGGAGTCGACCTAGGCTCCGAACCAAGTAAGACGATCGTGTTAGCGTTGTTTTACTCTATTTTATTCCGCTGTGCACTTGCTCTTTTAAATCCGAACGATTTGCGACATTCACCCCCCCTCTCTCGCAATTCTCGATCCAACAAGTGGTATCAGAGCGGGGAAGTCAAACCTGGTGCAACCACCAGTTTGAATATTTTTCGGATTTTTTTCTTTTTTTCTCTCTCATTTTTTTTAAATAAAAAAATCTTCGTTCGAGTTTTTATCTCAAGGTTGGTGCAACACCCCTTGAAATCTGTGTTTGATTATTTCTTCCCGCACTACTAATCCAAGACCAAGTCTTGGAAATATTTTTTTTGTTTACTTTTATTTCAGTAACAAATGTCTATCCAAGAAGGATTTAGCACCGCCAGACCTCCACTTTTCAGTGGAGAAGACTTTCCCTACTGGAAAAGTCGAATGGAGGTCCACCTGAAAACTCAGGTGGAAATGTGGATAATCATCCAGTCTGGACTGGTGATTCCTACAAATGCTGAAGGTGTACCACAAGACTACTCAGAATGGGACACTACCCTTAAACGCAAAATTGAAGCAGACGCCAAAGCAACCCAGACTCTACAATGCGGACTAACTAAAGAAGAGCTGAACCGCGTAGGACCTTTCAAAAGTGCAAAGGAACTATGGGCCAAACTAATTGAGCTCCACGAAGGAACTTCAGATACAAGGATCAGCAAACGAGACTTGCTACTGAACAAGCTCTTCACTATCAAAATGGCAGATAACGAGACAGCAGCCCAGCTCCACGCCAGAATCCAGGAGCTGATGAATGGTCTTCACGCAATAGGTCACCAGGTTCAAAACCGTGATCTGATAAGGTACGCCCTAAATGCATTCCCTAGGACCACCTTGTGGGCATCTATGGTAGATGCATACAAGGTCTCTAGGGATCTTTCAAAAATTAAGCTAGATGAGTTATTTTCTGAACTTGAGCTGCATGAACAGACTAACTCCAATTTGGTCGAGAAAAGTATAGCCTTTTTTGCAGGGAAAACAGGGAAAATGACCAAGAAGAAAATTCAAGTTGAACCTGAATCTACCTCAGATTCAGAAATAGAAGATCAAGGAGAAGATCAATCAGAACTGGTCCGGCTAGCTCGAAGCTACTACAAAAAGTTGAAGAACCAAACTAATACACGGAGAACAAGCCGAAGAAAGGACGGACAAGATGAACCAACAACTGACAAACAAAAACCCAACGTAACCTGCTACGAATGCAAGAAGAAGGGCCACTACAAGACCGAATGTCCAAGCCTAAAGGAGTCCAAAAAGAACAGAAAGAAGAAGGCACTCCAAGCAACCTGGGACGAGTCGTCCTCAGAAGAAGAAGAAGAAGTACCTCAGTCAAATCTTCTAGCCCTGACCGCTTCGGATCAAATCGAGACTGACTCAGACTCAGAACGGGACGACGGCAAGCTGACATTCTCCGACGACGGCGAAATAAGGGTAACGGGTTTTTCAAAATCGCAATTAAATTCTCTTATTTCCTATCTATCCCGAGATTTGGCGAAAGCCAAACTCCGAATCGAGTCTCTCCGACAGGAAGTAAAACTCCTGAAAGAGGGAGCTGATTCTAATTCCTTAACTGAGAAAATTCAGGAAGAAACCCCTGATCAAGTTGAGAAACTTGAATCAGAGAATTTCTCCTTGAAAACTCAAGTCAAGGATTTAAGAACAGCTTTAGAACGATTCACTTCTGGTTCCAAGAATCTTGATATGATTCTGGGAAAACAGAAGTCTGTTCTAAACCGATCCGGACTTGGCTATAGAACCAAATCTCGGCAAAGATCTTACTTTGCTGTACTGAACCAGTCAAGACCTAAGGTTCAGGCATGGGTGCCAAAACTGTGCCTGACTAAACCAACTGGTTCAAATCAATTTTGGATCCCCAAGGACAAGATTCACCTCTTGCCTAACCCATATAGAGGCTATAGTCCAGGGGGAGCCAAAATCAAAATAATTTTTATAATTAGATAGTTTTTTTTAATTAATTGATTGTGTGTTTATTTAATTTCTTGCAAATTGCCATGCTTAGATTTAAGGAATTCTTAGATTTAAGGACTAAAATTACTTGAAAATTGAAAACATAGTATTGGGAGGAGGTGAGATGATAGTACGTTAGGGAAGCCAATTTGGCGGAACTAGCCGAAGCTACCGATCCAAGACCCAAGCTAGTTAGACCAGAAAATGACCTAATTTAATTTGAAAATGAAATTTCATTAAAAGGCTTTGTCAAGGAAAGGGTGGATGATCCCATAAGGCTTCGGCCAAAGAAGGCCTAGTGCCTCGCCAAGACCTGGAAGCCAATTTCTGAAATTCAAATTCAAGTTAACTTTTGTCAAATTCGAATCTAACTCAAATTTCAAATAATTATAGATTCTAAACTGTTTTTCAAAACCTCTATTTTTTCAAACTTATTATCTTTTTGAAAAACACTTAATCTGTTTTCAAATTTTTTTTAAAAGTAAATATCTTTTCAAAATAAATGAAAATTCCCTTTCAAAATTAATTTTTACCTTCAAACCTGTCTCACAAAAACCTTAAGGTTAACGTGATTGAAAACCCTAGATTCAGTGAGACAGGAAAATTAAGCTCAAATTAAACCACCTTGCTTGTGCTTTCATAATCATGGTCAAACTATGATTAACCTAGTCAAACATGGTCAAACACAGTCAAACGGAGTCAAACAGTCAAACCTGGTCAAAACAGTCAAAAGTCTGGTACCTAGGGCGCCCGTAACCTGTCGGGCGCCCCTATACGCTCCTGTCCCCCACGCTGATTAAAGCAGTCAAAAGCTGCAGTCAAACAGCCTTTGAGAAGGGCGCCCGTGACATGTCGGGCGCCCCCATCAAAACCTGTCTCCCACGCTGATTAAAGCAGTCAAAAGCTGCAGTCAAACAGCTTTGAGAAGGGCGCCCGTGACCTGTCGGGCGCCCCCATCAAACCTGTCTCCCCGCTGAGGCAAAAGCCCAAACCTTTGGAAGGGCGCCCGTGACCCGTCGGGCGCCCCCCCATCAACCCCTATAAAAGGGACCCGAGACTCCCTCATTTCCCACACCACATCTCACACTCCTTCTTCCCTTTGCCTCATTCTTGTGGATCAAGTGAACCTAAGCCTTCCCTTGCCTCAACCATGCCTCCAAGGTATGAAATTTAGTTGTGCAATTAATTTTTCTTAAATTACAAATTTTTTTTTGCACACTCCTTCTTTATCATTAATCACTTAGTTTTTCTACACTTAGAAAACGCCGAGCAGTTCAGTCGAACCCCGGTAATGAGCCCAGTCCCGACCCTAGATTTCCTAACCTAGCACTTTGTAACAAGTTCGCACAAACCACCTACATTCCGATTAAAACAAGCTACCTTAACCGTCATTTCTTCTCCCAATCCTGTCCAGTCGCAATGTCCGCAATTAACTTCTATCAACTAGATAACCTCGTATTCTGCACACATTCGATCAACAACACCCTATGTGCAGAATTCTATAACAACATAGTTAGGCAAGACCACTTGAGCTTCGTCACTACCGTTCAAGGAATGCCCTTGAGCATCACTCCTACCCTACTGAACCGATTTTTGGGACTCCGACCATCTCAGTCCATCTTCTGTTGCTACCCTCCAAGGAACCCGCCCTTCGACGCCCCCTACTCTCATATTGACCTGAACACCTTATACAACTATTTCTTTGGGGAAGCCATGGACCCTGCAGGAGGGCAGTTCCACTCCACCCGACTCCCGATTCAGGACTACGCTCTCTACAGAGTAATTGTCCGTTGCATCCTTCCTTTGTCCACTAGGGACACAGCCACCATGAAACCCTTTCACACTTTTCTTCTCTATGCCCTTATCCACCATCTGGACATAGATATAGGCCTTCACCTCTTCCACTGTATCCTACATGCCTCTAGTGTATCCACTAAGGGGCGGATCCGCACTCCCTACTGCCACGTCATCACCTCTATCCTCCACCACCACGGCCGAAATATCGCTGACGGCGAGATTACCACGATGACCGAATTCGACGAGATAGGATTTAGAAACTTTTCTTTGGCCGGTATAGACGTCTCGGGCACCGGGGTTCTGACTTGGCGACGCCAACCAGCCGCACAGGACATTGCCGACGAGGAGGTCGAGGTCGACGTTGCCGACTTAGCAGCAGAGGTAGATCAGCCCGCTCCACCGACCTTGTACGAGAGAGTTACACGACTCGAGACGCACGTCCAGAGCTTCAGAGAAGAAGTGGAAGCGTACCACATTGAAGACCAAGAGACAAACTTAGGCTACTACAACAACATTATGAGTACCCTCACAGCCGATAGAGAAGCCTGGAATACGCAGTACCATGAGATCATGGCACGATTTGATGCATGGCAGCCGGACCCATTTGATCCTCCTGGTCCCTCCTCTTAGATGACTTGGACATGTACCCATTTGACTACCCCTACTGAGTAGGGTTGACTTCTGTTGACTTGTACTAGACTTCTACTTGAACTATGCTAATCTTAGCTTGGCTTGTTTTTTTGACTAAATTAAGTCAGGGTTATGCTTAGTAGAATAGAATCATTTGGTTTTTGGATTTTCAATTTTAAATTGAACTTAAAATGTCTTTTAAAATGTTTTTTTTTAAAAAATATTACTTTAACTTTAAGAAGTTTTTCAAAGATTTTTTAGTTTTATTTCAAAAACTACCCCTTTCAAAACTAGGGCCTTTTTCGAAAATGGACTAAGTCTAGGCTCTAACCCTAGAACTGCATGCACCTATAGATCTAGAAGCCAGCATCTCACAAGCACCTTAGGGTACTTTTGAATGATAACCTAGAAAGGGTTGAGATGCTTAGGTCTTTGCCTTAACTCAAGATGCTTTAAGTCAGTGCATCTGCAGCAGTTGGGGCACTAAATACAAACTGAACAGCAATCAAGTTAAGTGTCAAGTTTAGAAAATCTAACTTGAACAGCTCACTTAACTTGACTAACCCTAGCCAAAACTACTGTTCATAACAGCTAGTAAGTAGCTAATTGGGTTAGACATGTCCCTAAAAGATTTAACCAGACTTAGGTCTTATCTTGGTTCAGTACAGCAAATGCTATATTGCAAAATTTTTTCTGCATTTTTTTTGATATATGTCAAAGGGGGAGAGTTGGAAAGGAAACAGGAAACAAAATTTTGGAAAGGAAACAGGAAACAAAATTTTTACAAAATTTTTCCAAATTGTTCCATAATCTTGAACTGAAAAATTGGTAAATCAAAGTTAGATTTTTTTCTATAGTCTTCTTCAAAAAGTTGAACTGAAAAATTAGTAAATCAAAGTTAGTTTTATTTCTAAACCATTTTCTTTGAAACTTGATGGTTTTGCTTAAGATGATTTTTGCTTAATGTTTCTAAGTTTAAAAATTTTTTTTGCAAGTCTGAAATTTTTCAAAACTAAAAGTTTTCCAAGTTTCCCAAACTTAGAATGTTTTGTGAAAAACTTAGCAAAAACTTTAGAGATTTCTTAACTTATTATGAAAATATGAAATCTTCTAAGTACTTCACTCACACTACCTATTTTTGAAAAACCTAGGGGGAGATTTCTTCCAGGGGGAGGGAATCTAACTTAGGATTTCAAGTTCAGCATTTTTACTTAACTGTTTGAACTAAGTTGCCATATATCAAAAAGGGGGAGATTGTTGGGGCAGAATGCACCCAAGTCAAACCTGTGTTTTGATATTGGCAAAAAGGGTTCAAAAGTTAAGGGTTATTTGTTGTCTAACAATGCTCGTTGAGTGTACAGGAAAAGCCCTAGCGAAGGACTGCTAGGCACTGGCGAAGGATTGCCAGACAGACAAGCCCTAGCGAAGGAATGCTAGGCACTGGCGAAGGGCTGCCAGAAGAAAGGACCTAGCAAAGGGCTGCTAGGCACCAAGCGAAGGGAAGCTTGGCGACTCAAGACCTGGCGAAGGACTGCCGGGCAAAAGTCCAACTGGAGGGTCCGGTTGGCACCAGGTAAACTCTCCCGAGAGGAGTAGGTGAGGACGCGTTCCCCTCGAGGGAACATTAGGCGTCGGTTCGACCTAGGGCTCCATTTTGGAGACCCAAAGTCAGAACCAAGACAGCTAAGGCTGTGAAAAATCAACTTAGTATTTGCTATTTTGGACTAACCCTGGATGCAGGACCGAAGGACTGTGTTTCTGCAGCTCAGAGGGCCTCAAAGGAGTGAGGCCGCAGCTGAGCAGGGCGCCCCGGATGTGTCGGGCGCCCCAGAGTCAACCCAAAGTCAGCAGAGAAGTAAACCTCCGACAGCAGCGCGTTGGGGGGCGCCCCTCTTGTCGCGGGCGCCGCGCAGATCGGGCGCCCCGAGTGTCGTGGGCGCCCACTGTGCCACGCCACTGAAGGCGGCTGCAGCTCACCCTCGCGAAGCCTCGGTGATAAAGTTTGACCGGTCAATCGGGCGCCCCGTGCGCGTCGGGCGCCCCAGTCAAATACAATCCCGAAGATAACGAGATCAGCTTTGACTGGAGCATCACCGGATCAAGAGCCACGTGGGGGGGGGGGGGGCGCCCCGCGCATGTCGGGCGCCCCCTGCCCTATATAAAGAGGGCCTCGACCCTCTTCAAAGAACATCAATTGCTTCGACGCTTCTGCGCTCTTCTGCTTCCGCGACACGCTTCAGAAATCTTCCAACTCAAGCTGACGACGTCCTGCTGCTCCGAAACTTTGATCTACACCGGACGTCGGTAACGAAGAGCTCTGTATTTAAAGTTTACTATTCTGCCTTATTGTAAAATCTATTTGTAAACTTTGCGAACTTATAGAATTGCCCGCAGAAAACGGTCAACGACCGTGGGCCTTGGAGTAGGAGTCGACCTAGGCTCCGAACCAAGTAAGACGATCGTGTTAGCGTTGTTTTACTCTATTTTATTCCGCTGTGCACTTGCTCTTTTAAATCCGAACGATTTGCGACATTCACCCCCCCCTCTCTCGCAATTCTCGATCCAACACTCTCTCCCTGCATTTGAAACATATAATATAAAATTTGAAATTGACCATAATTAAAGAAAATACCTGATTCACCCCTGGGCTCCCCCTCAACTCCTGGCGTTTTTGCTCCGTCGGCTGTTAGTCCGGTGAAGAGCTACCAGGCTCTGATACCACTTGTGGGGACCGGTGCCGTCAATAGAGGGGGGGGGTGAATATTGACTCGTTAAAACTTTTGCGAAAAGCATGGAAAACTCGTCTTTTGATTGTTCGTTCTAATCAAAGAGTTAGTAGTACAACGGAAAATAACAAGGAACGAAAAAGCAATCAACAGAGTGCACAGGGATTTTTTACTTGGTTCTCAACCCCCCAATACGTCCAAGGCCTAAGCACGGGAAACGCCCATCCACTAATGGTCTCCTTTCCGGACATTCCAGAGGCGGAGAAACCTGTCTTACAGTACAAGATTTACAATCAAAAATATAAAAGAAATTAAGTGCATAAAGTAAATCAAACCAAACAGAGGGTTGAAGACTTGGCCGATCTGGAACTCTGAAGTGCCGTGCACTTCCTCCCGGAGCTTCCTTAGTCGCAGAGCTTCGTCATTAGCGCTTTAATGTCACTCAGAATGCACAGAATGATCTCAGAATTATTGTTCTGAGTTGAGGGATCGAACCCCTTTATATAGCCTCTTTACTGGGCGCCTGTGTTGAATGGGGCGCCTCAGTTGCCTTGGTCAAACCTGATCCTTGTGCCGAAATTGCAGCAGCTGATAAGCCTTTGATCCAGGGTACCCTATACCCTCCAGGGCGCCTGAATGACTTAGGCGTCTGGCATCTAGGGCGCCTGGGTGCTCTTGGGCGCCTGAGTCCATTCAAGCGCCCAAGAGCAGCTTTCCAGCTATTTCCTGTATGTGTTTGCCTGTTTTGCCTCCAATTCTAGGTACCTGCAAGATACAAAAACACAGGACAGGCACATGTATATCCTTAGCCTTAAAGGTTTGGTTCTGACTTTGAATTTTCTACGAAACCCTAGGTCGAATCGACGCCTATGTTCTCATCCCAGGGGAACGGGCCTTTCACCTACTCCTCTCAGGAGACGGTTGCCACCCGACCCATCCGGTTGGACTTTTGCTCAGCTTTACTCACGAGGACTTTTGCCCAATCTTACAACCAGGACTTCGTGCCCAGTCCACGACCAAGACTTATTGCCTAACTTCACTTATCAGGACTTTTACTCAGCTTCACTCACCAGGACTTTGTGCCCAGTCCACGACTAGGACTTATTGCCCAACTTCACTCATCAGGACTTTGGTGCCCAGCCCTCGGCCAGGACTTATTACCCAATTCCACGAACCAAGACTTCGTGCCCAACCCTCGGTCAGGTCTTAGGTGCTCAGCCCGCTGCCAGGACTTAGTGCCCAATCCATGATAAGGACTTAGTGCCAATTCTTCGAACCAGGACTTATTGCCAAGGTTAACTAGGACTTGTCTTTACTTTGGTACTCCTTTCTTGACTAACCCTTCCTTGTTCAATGTATCACTAACTTAAGCATATTGTTAAACATTAAAACACTTAGAGGAGGATATCACTGATGCATCTTGCACCAACAAACAAGATTCCTAGGATTGTTGTCAAACTTAGGGAAGTTCCATTCTTATATATTTTTCCATATTGTTGGTGCAATTTAAGTACTTAGTTTTTAATAATACTTTACAAAACAAGTACTTAGTCTTTTTCAAACAAAAAGGGGGAAGAGTTTCGAAATGTTTTATCAAAAATTATACTTTTAAAACAATTATCCTAAGTACTTTCAAAAGGAGGAGAGAAATTTTTAGGAAATTTTTCGTTGTTGGCGCAAGTTTTCATGTAATTTTTTTTTGATGTGTGACAAAGGGGGAGAGAAGAGCTTAAGTCAGATTTTTTTTTTTTCAATTTCTCCCAAAAGATTAAACCTAGACTTAACCCTTAAGATCGATTCTAACTTAAGATATTGTCAAACATCAAAAAGGGAGAGATTGTTGGTGCAAGATGTATCAGTGATGTCTTCCTCTAATGTTTTGATGTTTAACAATATACATAAGTTAGTAATATATGTTAGACATGGTAAGGTCTAGTCAGGATTAATTTGACTAGCAAAAGAAATCTTTATCAAGGTAAAGAAAAGTCCAAGTTAACCTAGGCAATAAGTCCTGGTTCGAGGAATTGGGCACGAAGTCCTGGTTCGTGGAATTGGGCACTAAGTCTTGGCCGAGGGCTGGGCACCTAAGACCTAACCGAGGGTTGGGCATGAAGTCCTGGTTCATGGAATTGGGCACTAAATCTTGGCCGAGGGCTGGACACCTAAGACCTGACCGAGGGTTGGGCACGAAGTCCTAGTTCGTGGAATTAGGCAATAAGTCCTGGTCGTGGACTGGGCACCGAAGTCCTGATCCAGAAGATCGGGCAAAAGTCCAACCGAAGGAGCTGGTTGGCAAACTTCTCCTGATAGGAGTAGGCGAGGGCACGTTCTCTGCGAAGGGAACACTAGGCGTCGGTTCGACCTAGGGTTTCACAGGAAATCCAAAGTCAGAACCAATCTTTAAGGCTAAGATTATATACTTGTTTGTCTTGTGTTTGTGTATCTTGCAGGTACCTAAAGTTGGAGGCAAAGTAGTCGAGTAAACACAAGAAAATAGGTTACCGGGAAGACCTTCCTGGGCGCCTGAATGGAATCAGGACCCTGAATGGATCAGGCACCTAAATGAATCAGGCGCCCTACTTATGTCAGGCGCCTGAAAGGCTATTCTTATCAACATCGCGAAGTTCGCGATAATGGATGGAATTTTGACCGTATAGAGGCGCCCCAAAGGCTCTAGGGCACTTGAGAAGATGCTATAAAAGGGGCTTCGACCCCTCAACTCAGAACAAAAATATCTTCTACAACATTCTAAGCATTCTGAGCAATGAAAAAGCGCTAGAGACGAAGCTCTGTGACCAAGGAGTCTCCAGGAGGAAGTGCGTTGCACTTCGGACTTCCAGATTAGACAAGGCTTCGACTTTCTTTTTTGGTTTGCATTTATTTTAAGCACTTAATTTAATTATTATTTTGATTGTAAACTTGAACTGTAAGATGGGTTTCTCCACCTCTGGAAAGTCTGGAAAGGAGACCATTAGTGGACGGGCTCTACCCGTAATTAGGCCTTGGTTGTACTGACCCTGGGGGTTGGGAACCAAGTAAAAACCCGCATCTTTTCTCTGTTTGTTTTTCGTTCTTTATTTTTCTGCTGTGCTACTAACTCTCTGACTAGAAAGAACGTACATCGAAGTTTCTGACGAGTTTCCGAAAAGTTTCCAAGTCGATATTCACCCCCCCATCTATCGACGACACCGGTCCTATAGGTTCTTGGGCGCCTGAGGCCTCTCAGGCAACCGTGATCGCAATTGCTGGTTCCTTTATCCTACAACCAAGGTTAGTCCAAGAACACAATATCATAATATAAATATATGCATGAATGATAGCCAGAGCTGTCTGGTTCTGATTTTGGATTTCAAATGAAATCCTAGGTCGAACCAACGCCTACTGTTCCCTCTTCCGGGGAACGCATCCTCACCTACTCCACTCTGGAGAAGTTAGCTTTTGCCAATTGGCTACTATGGTTGGACTTTTGCTCAGTCTTTGAGATTCCCAGATCTCGAGACATCCATACCTCAACCCGTCTCTACTTCTGCCCGTAGTCCTCGCACGGCTAAGTCTCCCGCCCGATCTTCCAGATCAGGTCTTCGATGCCCAATTCTCGACCAAGTCTTCTTACCCAATTCCTCGAACTAGGTCTTCGTGCCCAACCCTTGGTCAGGTCTTCGGTGCCCAACCCTCGGCTAGGACTTCATGCCCAGTCCTCGACCAAAACTTCATGCTCAACCCTGCATGTCAAGACTTTGTGCCTAGGTAAACTAGGACTTTCCTGCACACTTAGTAAATTCGTTAGATCACCACATAAACTTATCTTTGAATCTTTTGCCCTTATCAAAACCAAGTTCGATCTGGTGCTTTCGGCACCAACAGCTTTGACACAGAAGAAGCATGATGATCACACTAGGTCACTAGGTATTAGATATTTTAATGATTAGCACTAGTCCTAGTGAGAGATTGTTAGTATTAATCCTATAGTCAATTATGAGATGATTAACTGGGGATCTTTTTGTATCATATTTTATTAATAAAGGTAAAGTATTAGTTATTATATTTACTTTATATTTATACCAAATGAATAAGTATAATAATGTCCTTGGGTAGTAGGTTCTAATTTATGTCATATCAATTGGTTAAATTAATAGTGAGATAATGTAGAAAATATTACTCTTAACTATTCCTAGTCAAGCATTAATATACAAAGACAATATTAATGCGTTGAGACTAACATGTAGGTCAGTTGATGACTTGATCTCATAAGTCATGAATATGAGATATAAAGTTAACATATGTGTATATATTAGAGAAAATGTACTGAATGGATCTGCCTTGAGAAAGTTTCATGAATTATTATATCAGTGTCATAAACTTTCTCATAGTGACTATTGGTATGAATAGTCCTTAGACTTGAAGTCACTACAGTTTCCTACATAAGAAGTTGTATACTTTGGTATCATCAAACGTCACCCGTAACAGGGTGGACTATAAAGTCGATCACTAGATATGCAATAAATTATGCAAAGGGATGTGAGTGGTATAGATGAGATCTATCCCTTTCATATGATGGGAGTAATATCTGTGGACCTCTTAATCGAGTAGGACTAGTAAAATGCATGGTCATGCTCAAATAAATCAATATGAGATATTAAGGTCATTTGGTTGAGTGAGTCTACTTAGGGATAAGAAATATAAAAATTGATAAGAGGATGATATGGTCTATGCCTCATTAGTCAATCTAGATATTGAGGATAGAATGATAAAGTTATACAAGATAATAGACATGGAAAGATTAGGTCTGATCTTGACATTCTCGTCACTTGGGTAGCAATGATGCATTGCTAAGATATCGCTCATTACTTATGTGTCTAAAGTGTTTTAGATACATTGCCAACATTATGAGAACCTATTGGATCACACACAAAGAACACATTGTTTTAGAGATAAGTTGATTTTAATTTGACTAAAATGCAGTGAAGTCTAATCCAAAATTGGACTAATTGAGTTAGACTAAAATGAAACCAATTGGACTATGGGATTGAATCTAATTCGAGTTAGACTTATTTAGATTAGACTCAACCAATTAAAGGGGTTAGTGTTCATTAAAAGGGTGTAATGATACATTATTTAAGTGGAAGATCAAGAGACAAAATCATTTTTATTCATTAGATAAATACAAAAGGTTAAAAGAATACCAAGAGACTTTGGTATTCATTGAAATTAATGAGCATTAATCAAATGGAAGACAAAGAAGCAAAGACTTTTGGATAAATATAAAAGTCATTTTTCATTAAATAAAAAAAAGGTTCTTCTTGTTTTTCCTCTTGGCCGAAATTTCCTTCCCCCCCCCCTTCTTCCTCGTGACTGAACCTCCTTAAGTGGCTAGAACCACGAAGGTGGTTCCTCTCCGAAATCTAGTTCGTGTGACGAACAAGACGTGTTTGTGTGGATACTACTAGCAACACGACTACTGTAATCGTGCGGAGATTCGGCGAACCTATTTGCTGTCGAGATACACTAAGAGCATGCAACAAAGGTATAACCACTCTAATTGAACTTTGTATGTGTCTTTCTCATGGATCATTGGAAGGTATCTTATTTTTCCACTACGCGATTTATTTGTTTTTCACATAAGATCCCTACACTTGTGTGGAGGATGAATCTTCATGAAGCTTGGCAAGTATGCACCATAGATATTTGACATCTCTAAATTTACCTAACTTGCACAAAATATCATTAGGCATAAAATTAGTCAAAATCGTAGTTATCTTATCATGAACCTTACATCTCTTAATTTGCTCCTTAGTCCATTTGCTCTTTCAAAGAGGTTTTTCCTTTTTATCTTTTGGAGCTTCAAATCCTTTTATTAGAGAAAATCATTGCTCTATATCCATCATAAGAAAATTTTTCATCTTTGCCTTCTATTGAACAAACCCTCCTAGTCCAAAAGGAGGTGGAGTTCAAGTGTTGTCTCTAAATCCATCCTTGAACTCCATTTGACTCTTTCAAAATTTGAAGTTTTATCTTCTACCTCTCGTTTTGTGCTCCAACAGAGGTTAATCCGATGAAGATCAGTCTTTCTCTGATACCAATTGTTAGGACCTTGCGACCTTGAACTCCATTAGTTGATTGATACAACCTATTTTAACCTTACCAAAGTTGAATTCTCACCTTGTTCAGTACCCAATTGACCTCAACCTATTAGAACTTCCTTTGCTCGACATTAGGTCAACTTTAACCTATCGAGACTTTTCGTTGCCTAGCATCTAACCAACCTTTATCTATCGGAGGACTTTTTTATTGCCTAGCATCCAGTCAATCTTAACATGTTGGGACTTTCTTGTTGCCTATTATCCCGTCAGCCTTATCCTATCGAGACTTCACACCTTATGCTAACTCTTTGTTGGGCTTTCGACCGCCAAGTGTCCGATCACCTATGACCACTTGGACTTCCCACTTACCAACTTAACATATAGATTGATTGTCAAGTATATGGTTAACTTTGACTTACTTGATGTCTCACACAACCAACTAACATATTGATCGAACATCAAAAATCTCAAAGCGAGTCAACTCGAGCTTAATCAACTTAGTCTGCATTAATTAAGGGTAGATTGCATCAAAATATTATAAAATAAAATAATATAGATTATATTATATATTTTTATAAAATTAAAATAATTAAAATATTTTTTTAATAAAACTAAACAGTGAATAGGTAACATGACTCATTTATAACTCATCTAATATGTTTAATTAAATTAGCCATAAATAAGCTAATTCTCTTATAAAAGGATTGTGTGTGAGTTGAAGATTTTAAATTTTTTACTATAAATGGTTTAAGGTCACGTCTAGATTAAATGAGTTTTGAGTCAATGAAATTAAACTTATTTATAACTCATTACCTAAATTATCACCCCTAGTTGTGGTCCTGATACTACAAAAGATTATCTAGCTCACTTTGTCTTTGTTAAGCACAGAAACTCGATCCACAAGTTGTTGTATGCATGTGAATGATGCTATTCATATTGGGTAAGGAATAAGTTTTAATCTTAAAGTTAATGTTAGGATGTATACATAAGGCTAACTTTGATATGAACATCTATTTTAGAATAAGAATCATAGTGGTCATGTGTTTGTATTTTATATTTATTATATGTATGCTGTAACGCCCGCCCCTTACGTGAGCAACGTGTTACTTTTTTTTCGTACATTATTGCATATGAAGCGTAAATATAGCAGCGGAAATAATACTAAATCATGAACATATACAATTGGATAAATTTCTTTCTAACTAAACTACTTTAAACATGTGAATCATAGCATAACATATTTAACAAGAGAGTATATAGTTCTACATTAAGCATGTATATCATAAAGAACTTCAACTCCAACAAGTAGTAAGCGTAAACATAAGAACTAACACATACAGTTTATAAGTAGCAACATTAAGTCTATGAGAAATAAGTCCATAAGTAAAAGTAAAGACAACAGTAGGATCGTTCTGCCAAGTCACTGCCACACACACACATGCCCTCTTGCTGCTTCCCCTTCTTTAGAAACTTTTAGTTTGATCTGCAACATAAGAAGGTAGACTATAAGCATAAAATGCTTAGTAAGCTCCTTAATTACTCACAAAATTCGTACATCACATATAAGTAGAAATCTACATCATTTGACATAAACATATAACATGAATAAATACTTAAAGCATCTAAAGCACATAAGCATAAACACTTAAAACATAAATATATGTATCATTATTAAGGACATATGGCATGAGTAAGTACTTAAAGCATATAACATTTGCATAATCTTTAAAACATAATCATGTGCATAAACATTAGACATAGCATATGCAATATCTTTAAACATAAACATGTGCATAAACATTAAGGATGCTCTTTGAAAATATATATAATATAATACATGAACATTAACATATCATCATCATTGGGATCCCTGGCTTGTACCCATTCATCATTTGCGTGCATCCCTTCGTAGAGTGCGAGGTAGCTAATCCCGACCTACTAGGGTACTAGGCAACCTCTAGTCTAGGGACAACTACGGTAGTCCAGAACCGGGGCCTTGCTTAGGAGCCCATCCCTTGGACCTTTTTCAAGATCTGGTACAAGCCAATACATAAAGTAAAATAGCATACATGATTCCTTTTCTTTCCATAGCAATTGCTCTTTAGCATATCGTTCGTCATTTCTTTTCTTTTCTTAGAAATTGCTCTTTAGACATTCTTTTATTCATAATGTCATATATGTCATGGGCATACATTCAAAGCATAAATATCATCATAACTTTCAAGCATGAACATGGCATGGAGAAACATAAATTCATGGTAAGAAAATTCATAACATGCCAACTTATCATTCATGATTCATAAAACACATAATGTTCAATTTAAAACTAAGGATAATACACCTAGGGAACTTGTTCCATTTTTTTCATCTATCATGGCATAATGAAACATGGATACCTTTAATTCAACCATAATTCAACATATACTCTACTGGTCAAAACATTTAGATAGGGTTATCATGGCATAAAAACACAACACAACATCACACAACTCATACAACATGCATACATTTAATTTCCTATTACAAAGAGACATCATCAAGCGAGGTAGTGACCTTAACCCATCCTAAAACCCAATTTAAGGTATTGATCAGAAACTTCTAAGGTTCATATCAACATGAAAATGACAAAAACAAGAGCAATTGATTCATACAGCATGCATATAATACATATTCTAACACTAGGAAGCATTAGCAAGTAACATGACATCTTTAACTCATTTTTTTAGCCCTTAATTAGGGTATTGGCTGAACATGTACAGAGGAGAAAACATGACATAAATATATATAAAACACTCAACAAAACATTAACAAGGAATTAAAACCATTAGCTAGTAAAAAAGAACCCAGACATCTTCTTATGGCTAAAAGGTCTATGACTTCATGGGAGCCTTGGCTAAAACTTTTAAGGGTCTTTTGCTCCATCTTTCTTTCATCATAACTCATAACTTAACATCAAGAAAACATTGGAGTCATTAGATAGCATCAAACACAAACCTAGGCCCTAAACCCAAGCTTGGCCGAAATTTGCTCATAGGGAAAAATTTCACGATTTTAACAACACATTGCAAGAACATACAAGAACATGAACAAAACATATATAAGCTATTATGTTGCAGGTGAGGGGAGTCTTACCCTTATGCTAAAGATTCCCAAACAATATATATCACCTAGAAGGAGAAAGAAAGAACTTCTTGCTCCTTGGCTCTTCCTTTGCTTCACAAACACAAAGCCTTCACTAGATCTTCTTGGAGAGAATTTTTTTTTGATGGAGAGAGGGCCTTGGTGTTTCGGCAATGAGAGGAATGAAGAGATGGCTTGTGGCATTTTTTTCCCTTATCTTCTTATAGTAAATGAAGAGGTATGCCTCTTCACCCTCCATGGTGACCCCTTTACCTTCCATGGTGACTCTTTATCCTCTATGGTGACTCTTCATCTCCCTTACACCTATCTACAATTTCCTCTATCCTCCTAATAGCACTCCCTTGCTAGGTGAATTGGTTACATATGCATTCTTAAGGCTTACAACATCTCTAAGGTCCAAGGTTAGATCCTTGGCACTTACCTCATTTCAATTTTTTTTTATTCTTTTGCAAACCATCTAAAGTAAAGCCCATTACATGATGTGTTATTTCTTTTATCCTCATGGGGCCCATTAGAATAACTAACGAAGTGCTATTTAAGACCCATTAGGAATTTTCACCATTTAGAGCCCATATAAGGCCCATTAACACTTACACTAAAATTCCCCCAACTCTAACTATCATTCATGAATCATACTCAATATGACTATTATTCATGCAATTATACTCAATATTAGGGATAATATTGAAGGAATTTTAGTGGGGTGTTACATATGCACCTGTCTATTACTTTACATTATAGATAATATGGTATGAGGTGTCACACAGAAGATCATGTTATCCGTTTCTTGTAACGTATAAGTAGTGGCTCACAACCAAGATGGATTTAGACAAACCATTGGAATGGTTGTAGTGTAATTTTGTATTAGTCTGTCTTGACTATAGAATTACACTAGTACGCTTTGTGTGTATTGAGCAAGAATGATTTGAGATTGTTCAATTAATACTGACTATATAATCGAATAAGACCTCATGTTATTATGGATGTACATGCTCTTAATCCCGATATAATAACGGACACATGTACTTAATATTTATCTCTTTAATTTACCAATGGACGAGATTTATTCGTTAAGTCAATAGGCCCAGTAAATTGGGAAATAATATTATTTACATGGTGTGTCACTGATTATAGAATGAAACTGCCCTAATTATTTTAGGATGATGATGTCCTCTTGAGGAGCTCATAAAGATTATCATGTAAATTCTGCAGGTGGAATTGGTCTGACATGATGATAAAGTTGAGTGGTACTACTCATGGAGTTAGATATTAATTAATTAAATTATTAGTAATTTAATTAATTAATGGACATGCGATATCTTGAACACGGGGAGAAAATACACACATAATAAGAAAGAGCCCATATTTAATTATGGGGTTGGTGCGGTAGTTCAATAATAACCCATTAGTGGAGCGAGTTATTATTAACGGGTCAGATTTAGGATCCGTTAGGAGACCAAAACCAACTCCTCCTCATAGTCCCTATTGTAGCCTATAAATACCTCATAAAGCCATGAAACAAAAAAACACTAATTATTCCGTCTCTCTCTCTCTCTCTCTCTCTCTCTGGTGTTTGGGGTCGCAAGCAAGGAAGGGAGAAAGGTCGGTTAGGGTTTGGGAAGGAAGCAAGGAGATCTCTTCTCTTCTCTTCTTCTCTTCCTCCTTGGGCGTGCCTTCTCTTCCTATTAGGGCGTGCGGCATCAAGTAGAAGGAGGAAAGTGGTTCGGCGCATCCAAGCAAGGAGAATCATCTTCCTTTGGTCGGCGCAAGCAAGAAGGAAGAGGTGATGGCTTTGGTGGCTTTGTTTCTTGGAAGATCATCGCCCACACGACGTTCAAGAAGATGATAGGAATACGATAGAAGATCAAGAGGTAAAACAAGAGGTATAACTTGTTTTCATTCTATGTTTTAATTGTATTCATATTGTTTACATGGACCTCAAAGATAAACACAAGATCGGCGATCCAATCATCATCTATTCCGCGAATAATCGATAAAAGGAGTTAGATTGCTTGAACAACAAGTTTGTTCAAGCTATCACTCAATTGAATAGCACGATGATGAAGTAGGTCGTTCGGAAAGTTTTCATTTCATCCGGATTTGTTCTAATCAATAGAATTTTAATCCGGAGATATGTAGAGGAACCGCAATCGAACAACCAACAGTTAAAATACGTGAAGCCATTTTTGTTAGCATATAAGGCATAAGCAGGTAAGGCCTATCAATGCCTAGGGCCTCAATTTTATTGGGGCCCATGATTTTTAATATTTTGATATTATTTTTATCCATTCTTAAAGAAAACGTCCATTTTTAATTTAATGAAGAGGAAGAGACAAAGAGATTGACGGAATAATAAGACAAAGACATATAAGAAAAAGCAAACACGAGGAAGAGGAAGAAGAAAAAGAGTTATTGTAGTTCGGCAACATGCCTACAACACAAAATGACCAAAATTTTATATGAATTCTCTCTACACAAAAGAATCCTCATGATTTGCATGATGATCCATTAGGTTTACAATAATCCCCATGAATACTGCTCAAGCCCTAGCATGCCGAAACAGACTCGAAAATCTAAAACACAATTTTATTACTAAAATCATATGAGATTTTTCTTCCATGATGTCCCTCACATTGACCTTCACTCAAATTTAAATCATCCGTTAACAAACTTCACCTTGGTAAATATTCTCCCCTTCGAAGAATACAAGTATATGAGTAAAACTCCACATGGAACTCTAGGTTTGTTCTTCCTTTCTCTAGCATCTAAAGATATGGATAAAGTTCAAGCAATGCTTGAACTTTTATGCAGTCACTGACTTCGTCAACATATCAACAACATTGTCTGCATTGTGAACCTTCTCAAGTTAAATTTTCCTGGAAGCAATCAACTCTTTAATCTTGTGAAACCTCACATCAATATATTTGGTTCTCGCATGATACACCTGATTCTTTACTAAATAAATAACACTTTGACTATCACATAATAACTTAACTCTACCTTGCTGAACGCCCAATTCTTCCATCAACTCTATAAATCATAAAGCTTCCTTCGGTGCTTTAGTTGCTTTCATGTACTATGACTCCGTGGTAGATAATGTAATAATAGATTGTATTATAAACTTCCAACAGATAGGTTGTCTCGCTTTAGTAAACACGTATCTTGTAGTAGACCTTCTATCATCTAAATCTCTTACATAGTCTGCATTTATGTACCCAATTACTGAAGGATCTTCTGATTGTCTACTAAACATGATTCCATAATCTGCTATATTTTTCAAGTATATGAAAATCTATTTCACTGTATCCCAATGTGGTTGACCAAGATTTGAGAAAAACTTGCTCACCATATTAATTGCTTCTGCCAAATATGGTCTTATGAAAATCATGGCATACATCAAATAATCAAATGCACTAGCATAAGGAATCTTTGACATCTCTTGGTTCTCCTATTCATCTTTGGGCACTATATACTGGATAAATTGAAGTGATGCACCAAGGATGTGCTCACAAACTTTGCATTCTTCATGTTGAACCTATCCAACACCTTCTCCACATAGCTACGTTGAGACAATCATAATCTCCCTGCAATTCTTTCCCTGTGAATCTCTATCCCAAAAATCTTCTTGGTCTAGCCCAAAACTTTCATGCCAAATTCTTTTCTCAAGAACCTCTCCTATTTATCGACATCTTTCATCTTCTTCACAACAAAGAGCATGTCATCCACGTATAAAAGTAAGAAAACCAGTGATTAATATTCAAAGCTCTTCATATATATACAACAATCATACTCATATCTTCAATATCTATTTTGAATAATATATGAATCAAAATAATTGTACCATTGCGTAGGAGATTGTTTCAATTCATAGAGTGATTTCTTCAACTCGCAAACTAATTGGTTTTGTCTAGGTTGACTAAATCCCTCAGTTGTGACATAAAAATTTGCTCCTCTAAATTACCATGAAGAAATACTGTCTTCACATCCATTTGCTCCAGCCACAAATCGTGATATATCACCAAAGCCAACACCGCTCTGATTAATGTATGTCTCACCATTGGAGAGAAAATCTCATCATAGTGAACCATCTTTCCCTTTGAGTATCCCTTTGCAACCAAACGAGCCTTAAACTTCACTTCTTCTCCCTTTAATATTGCTTCCTTCTTCTTGAATACCCACTTGTACCCTATAACTCATTTTCCCTCAGAGCTGTGTACCCCCTCTTGAAAAGATGTAGGGTTTACGCTATTGGTGATAAACACATAAGATACCAAGTCTTTGAATTTGTATCTGGTGAGTGCATGGTTTTATGACTCATCTTGTTCTGTCACCAAGCTATAGTGTGATACTTCATGTGCTCTAAGCTAGAATCATCAAAGTCATGAATCTCTAGCTCCACCTGCACAACATCTTTCTCCTTGTTACAATATGGTATTTCCTTTCCTTCTTCCTGAGTATGGTGTGGCTTAACATTCTCATTAAATACCATATCTCTGTTGATCCCCACCTTATTTACCTTAGATTACAAAGCTTAAAGTCTTTATCTCTTTTATGACACCCCAAAAAAATACATGGCTTTGACTTCACATCGTGCTTTGATCTTCCCTTACTAGATATGTGCAAATAAGTTGGATATCTAAATCCTCAAAGATGAGAATAACCTATTGGATTTCTTATCTATATTTCCTCTAATACTTTATCTTCTAGTGTTTCCCTTGGGATCTATTAATGAGATAACATGTTATGCTAACTACTTCTATCTAGAAATTCTTTGTTATCCCTGCATTTAGCCTAAGACTGTTGGTGCATTCAACCTAAGTTTGATCGGGTAGATCATGGGTTTTGATGTGTGTGTCAATATAATTAAGTTAGGTTTTCATGTTAGTTTGATGTGTGTATGAGACTTGTAGGACTTGGTGAACCACACATCAGGAATAATAGAGTAAAGCATCTGAGGGACGAGAGCCGAAGGAAGAAGACTTCAAAGGGCGAGCCGAGGAAGTAGACTTTAAAGGCATATGTGAAGGATGACATAGATACAAGCCGCAGGCTTGTGTGCGCATCTAAGGGACGAGAATCGAAGGAAGAGAACTTCAAGGGGTAGATCGAGGAAGTGGACTTCAAGGCATATGCGAAGGATGAACTCTGGAGAGGTTGAGAGTGAACTTGTAAGTAGAGTAGTCGATTGGCAAGGGAAGCAGTCAACTGACACTGCTGAGAGTGAACTGTAGCAGTCGACTGGTATGGGAACGAGTCGATAGATCTTTCCGTAACGTCGAACAACATGTAGTAGTCGACTGGTCTGTCGAAATCCAGTCGTTATACTAGCCGTTGGCTGGACACCAGTCGACTGGCCCGGGAGGCAGTCGACTGGTGTCGGAGTTGAGTGTTGGTGCAGATAGCACCTAAGTCGAACCTGGGTTTTGATAATGGCAAAGGGTTCAAAAGTTAAGATGTTATTTTTGTCTAATGTGTTCACTGAGTGAGCAGAAAGAAGTCCTGGCGAAGGGCTCCTGGGCACCTAGCGAAGGACTGCTAGGCATCGAAACCCTAAGACCTGGCGAAGGGCTGCTGGGCACCTGGCGAAGGGCTGCTAGGAGTCTAAGACCTGGCGAAGGGCTGCTAGGCACCTGGCAAAGGGCTGCTAGGAGTCTAAGACCTGGCGAAGGACTGCTAGGCACCTGGCGAAGGACTGCTTGGTACCGAAGACCTGGCGAAGGGCTGCTAGGCACCTGGCGAAGGACTGCTGGGCAAAAGTCCAACCGGAGGAGTCGGTTGGCAAAAGGTAAACCCTCCTGAGAGGAGTAGGTGAGGAAGCGTTCCCCGTCGAGGGAATAGTAGGCGTCGGTTCGACCTAGGGTTCCATTTGGGAGACCCGAAGTCAAAACCAAGACAGCTACGGTTGTAAAAACTAACTAACATTCTTGCCATGTTTGTTGTGAAACTAACCTTGGATGCAGGGACCAAAGGAATGTGTTTCTGCAGCTCAGAACTCATCAAAGGAGAGGGGCAGCAGCTGAGCTAGGCGCCTGGGAGGTCCCGGGCGCCCAAGGTCAAAGCGAAACGAATAACTAAGCAAGAATCGCTTCAGAAGCTTACTGGGACAGGCACCCTCAAGGTCCCGGGCGCCCCGATGGTCCCGGGCGCCCTGGATGTCTCGGGCGCCCTGGGTCCAAGACAACCAGTGATCGATGCGAAATCAGCTGCGAAGCCAGCAGACCAAGTCAACCGGGGTGCCCCCAGTGTCCCGGGCGCCCCCGTCAGCTCCGAGGCCGATTCTGGAGGGATAAGCACTGACCGAGCTGCGAATGAGATTTCTCGGATCTGAAGGCACGTGTCAAGCGCCCCTAGTGTCCAGGGTGCCCCCAGGAGTGCTATAAAAGGGGCTCGGCCCCAAGGCTTCAACACATCACTTTTTCCAATGCCTCTACGCTCTTCGTTCAAGCGCTCTGCTCTGGAAACCACCGATCTCGAGATTCTAGCGCCGATGACGACCCTCCACTCCGAAGTACGATCCACACCGGGCATCGGTAACGAAGAGTACATTTGTTTAGTTACTGCACTCATATTGTAATAATTTCTGTAACCTTTTTGCGCTACTATAGAATTGCCCGTAGTAAACGGTCAAGGACCGTGGGCTTTGGAGTAGGAGCCGAATGCGATTCCGAACCAAGTAAAACTACTTGAGTTCTATGTGTTTTGTTTAAATTCTGCTGCGTACTTTCTTTTTTCAATCTAAAACGTTTCCACGATATTCACCCCCCTCTATCGTGTTTACTCGATCCAACAAGTGGTATCAGAGCAGGGAAGCTCAAATTTAGTGCAACCACCAATTTAGGAGTATTTCGGATTTTTGTTCGAAATTTTTAATTTTTAATTTCTTTTTTCGATCTAATTTTTATCGTTAATTGAGGTTGGTGCAACACCACTCGATAATTTTTTTATCTTCTTCCCGCACTGCTAATCCAAGACCAAGTCTTGGGACAGTTTCTTTTAATTTTATTTCAGAAACATCTAAATGGCTATGCAAGAAGGGTTCAGTACAACCAGACCACCACTCTTCAGTGGGGAGGACTTCTCCTACTGGAAGAGTCGGATGGAAGTCCACCTGAAAACTCAGGTGGACATGTGGATAATTATCCAATCTGGACTGGAAATTGCAAAAAATGCTGAAGGAGTGCCACAATATTACACCGAATGGGATACCGCACTGAAAAGAAAGATCGAGGCCGATGCTAAAGTGACTCAAACACTCCAATGCGGCCTAACCAAAGAAGAGCTGAACCGGGTGGGACCATTCAACAGTGTAAAGGAACTCTGGGGTAAGTTAATTGAGTTGCACGAAGGAACCTCCGACACCCGAATCAGCAAGAGGGACCTACTTCTAAACAAGCTGTACACAATTAAGATGAACAACAGCGAATTTGCAGCCCAGCTCCACGCCAGAATCCAGGAGCTGATGAACGGTCTATATTCAATTGGTCACAAGATAGAAAATCGTGACCTGATTAGGTACACTCTTAACGCATTCTCGAGAAACACTTTGTGGGCATCTATGGTAGATGCGTACAAAGTTTCAAGGGATCTCTCTAGAATCAAATTAGATGAGTTGTTTTCTGAACTTGAATTACATGAGCAGACTAATTACACCATGGCCGAGAAAGGCATTGCTTTTGTTGCAGGTAAAACTGGAAAGATGACTAAGAAGAAGCCTTAACTTGCACCCGAGTCTGACTCAGACTCAGACTCAAAAGACAGCGAAGGAAATCGACCCAAACTAGTTCGGCTAGCCCATGACTACTATAAGGAGCAGAAAAACCAGACCAACAGAAGGAAAGCCAGCCGAAGAAAGGAAGAACCAGCTGATCCTTCAAATGAAAAGACCAAACCAAATGTGACCTGCTACGAATGCAAAAAAGAAGGGTCACTACAAGACGGAATGCCCCAATCTGAACGAAACGAAGAAGACAAGAAGGAAGAAAGCCTTTCAAGCAACATGGGACGAGTCTTCCTCTGATGAAGAAGAAGAGACCCCACAGTCGAACCTACTCAGCCTGACTGCTTCGGAAGAAATCGAGACCGAATCAGAATCGGAGTTGGACGACGGAAAGCTCACATTTTCAGAGGACGGCAAAATCACTGTAAGTGGGTTTTCTAGAATTCAATTATCTGAATTAATTGCCTATCTATCTCGCGACTTGGCGAAAGCCAAAATCCGAGTCGAGTCCCTTCGACAGGAAGTAGAACTCCTGAAAGAGGGAGCTGACTCTAGATCCTTACCTGAGAAGGTTCAAGAAGGAACCTCTACTCAAGTTGAAAAACTTGAGAAAGAAAACTCCTCCTTGAAAACTCAAGTCAAGGACCTTAGAGTAGCTTTGGAACGATTCACTTCTGGTTCCAAGGGTCTTGATATGATCCTTGGAAAACAGATGTCCGTTCTAAATCGATCCGGGTTAGGTTATCGAACCAAGGCTAGACAAAGGTCTTACTATGCTGTACTGAATCAGTCTAGACCCAAAGTTCAGGCATGAGTACCCAAACTATGCCTGAATAATCAAGCTGGACCAAATCAGTATTGGATCCCCAAGGACAAGATTCATATCTTGCCGAACCATTACCGTGGCTTTATTCCAGGGGGAGCCAACTTAAAAATAATTTTTATAGTTAAATGAATTTCTTTTCTTGTTTTAAATTGCATGATTGCTTGTCTATTTACTTTCTGCAATTTGCCATGCTTAGACTTAGGACTGGTTAGACTAAGGACTAAACCAATTAACTGAAATTTGAACAACATAGTATTGGGTGGCGATGAGATGATAGTACGTTAAGGAAGCCTTTTCTAATAAGTCAAGTATACACTACTTGGTCTCTTTAGACTGGTGGAACTAGCCGAAGCTACCGATCCAAGACCCAAACTAGTTAGACCAGAATTTTTCAAAAAGTAATTTTGAAAATGAAATTTCATTAAAAGGCTTTGTCAAGGAAAGGGTTGATGATCCAATAAGGCTACGGCCAAAGAAGGCCTTGTGCCTCGCCAAGACCTGGAAGCCAATTTTTGAAATTCAAATTCAATTTACTCTTGTCAAATTCGAATCTAACACAAATTTTCAGTTAATCGTAGATTTAAACACTCTTTTTCAAAATAAATTCAAAACCAATTGTTTTCAAAATTAATTTAACTTTTTCAAAATTAATCATGATTTTTCAAAATAAATTCTTACGTCTATTCAAAACCTATCTCACAAAAACCTATAAGGCTAACGTGTTTGATAACTCTAGATTGGGTGAGATAGACTAGGTTGTGAAAATCAATTTAAGCTATCCTTAATTCTAATTGGATCCAAATCAACAAAACTCGTTATGTGTAGGAACATAAAGATTTAGACCAATAGATGTTGGATAGCAGGTGCTCCAGACACATGACTGGGGACAAATTGAAATTCACTAAACTTAAGTTCAAGAACCAAGGCTCAGTAGCATTTGGCAACAATGCTATACTAAAAGTGATTGGGTCAGGTAACATTGAAATCAAATCTGACTTTATTATTAAAAAGGTGCTTTTAGTTGAAGATTTTAAATTTAACTTGCTTAGCATAAGTCAATTATGTGATACTGGCTATGTAGTTACCTTTACCAACTCTAACTGCCTGATTAGAAACTTGCAAGACTCAAAAATCATGCTTAAGGGCTCTAGGAAAAATAATGTTTACACTATAAACCTACCCTTAGTACCTAAATGCATGTTAACTCAGTTAGAAGAATCAAACCTCTGGCATAAGAGATTAGGTCACACTAATCTGAGATTAATTTCAAAAATCACCCAACTTGGCCTAATTAGAGGTATACCTAAAATTAAGAACCATGAAAACTTAATATGTGAATCATGCAATCAAGGTAAACAAACCAGGTCTAATCATAAACTAATTCAATCAGATCTAACTCAAACCACACTTGAGCTCCTGCACCTTCACCTATTTGATTCATATGGAGCCAAGTCACTAAGCGGAAACCGGTACTGCTTAGTAATTATTGATGATTACTCTAGGTTTACCTGGGTTAGGTTTCTAAAGACCAAAGATGAAACCCTAAACCTATTTAGTGATTTTTGTAAGTTAATTGAAAATCAAAACGATACCAAAATCAAAAGGCTTAGGAGTGATCACGGGGGAGAGTTTGAGAATCAACGATTTGAGGAGTTTTGTAAGATAAATGGGTATATACACGAATTTTCGTGCCCTAGAACCCCCCAGCAAAATGGGATAGTTGAATGAAAAAATAGAACCCTACAGGAAGCCGCTAGGGCTATGCTCAATGAATTCAACCTAGCTAACTAATTTTGGGCAGAAGCAATTAGTACGACTTGTTACATACAAAATAGGGTACTAATTAACAAATGACACAATAAGACACCCTATGAATTATACTACCATAGACTTCTAAACCTACATTACCTAAGGGTCTTTCGGTGCAAAGTCCATATCCTAAACACCAAGGACTATCTAGGTAAATTCCAGTCTAAGTCAACCCCAGGCATCTTCTTAGGATATTCAACAACAAGTAGAGCCTATAGGGTTTACAATAAATAAACTAAGAAAATTGAAGAAATAACAAATCTAATATTTGATGAAGAAATTAATTCAAAATCTGATAAACCAGATCTAAATTCATCAAATACTGATCACGAAGATAATGAACAGACCGTTGAATCATTAATTGAACCCCTAAATGAACTAACTATTAAACCAACTATTGAGTCAATTGAACCAATAATTGAACCAACCCAAGTAGTTGAACCAAATATTGAACCAAACCGACCGACCGGACCTGAGGCTGAACCAAGTTCTAGAAAAACTAAGAAACCCAGACTCAGTCACCAAACTGATCAAATTGTGGGTGATCCAACCCTAGGAGTCAGAACTAGGTCGTCCTATAGAAATCATAGTCAGATTGCACTGTTTTCAAAAATTGAACCTAAGACTATAGAGGAAGCCTTATCTGATCCTGATTGGATGATAGCATTGCAGGAAGAGTTAGCCCAGTTTGAGAGAAACCAAGTCTGGGAACTACTACCTAAACCTGAGGGCAAATCCATTATTGATACTAAGTGGGTTTTTAGGAATAAGCTAAATGATCAAGGATAAATAGTGAGAAATAAAGCTCGCTTAGTAGCCAAAGGGTTCAGTCAAGTCGAAGGGTTAGACTATGACGAAACCTATACCCCAGTAGCTAGACTTGAGTCCATCAGGATGTTGTTAGCCTTTGCATCCCATAAAGGATTTAAACTCTACCAAATGGATGTAAAGTCAGTTTTTCTAAATGGATTTATTAAGGAAGAAGTCTATGTAGGACAACCCCCCATTTTGAGGACTTAGAAAGACCTGACCATGTTTACAAGCTCACTAAAGCACTTCATGGACTAAAACAAGCACCTAGGGCATGGTATGAACGTCTATCAACCTACCTCATTTCTAAAGAATTTAACCAGGGACAAATTGACTCAACCCTATTTATTAAGACCTTAGAAAAAGATATCTTTATTGCACAAATCTACGTCGACGATATAATTTTTGTATCCACCAACTCAAACTTCCGAAAAGAATTTGTTAAAATAATAGAAAATGAATTTGAAATGAGCTTAGTTGGTGAGCTCAACTTCCTTCTAGGGTTACAAATTAATCAAACTAGGGATGAAAACTATGTCCATCAATCCAAATATGCTAAGGAATTAATAAAAAAATTTAAAATGGATAACTCTAAAAGCAGAAGTACCCCCATGGCCACAAATGTAAAAATAGATAGTGACCCTGATGGTAAACCAGTAGACCTTAAACTTTATAGAAGTATGATTGGAAGTCTACTGTACCTTACAGCCAGCAGACCTGGTATCCTTTTTGCTGTAGGAATGTGTGCCATATACCAAACCTGTGCTAAGGAAACGTACTTAGCAGTCCTAAAAAGAATACTTAGATACATTAAGGGCACCCTAAATGTAGGGATTTGGTATCCTAGGACCTCAACTTTTGACTTGTCAGGATACTCGGATTTTGACTATGCTGGTTGTAAATTAGATAGAAAGAGTACAAGTGGAAGCTGCCAACTCTTTGGAAATAGTCTAGTAAGTTGGTGTAGCAGAAAACAACACTGTGTAGCTCTATCCACACTGAAGCTGAGTATGTTGCTTTAGGAGAGTGTGTAGCACAACTCTTATGGATGATGCACTCTTAAATACTTCCAGCTCAACAACACCCAAACTCAAGTCTACATTGACAATATAAGCTCAATTAATCTAACTAAAAACCCAATCCAACACTCTAGAACTAAACACATAGAAGTTAAACACCACTTCGTAAGAGATCATGTAGCTAGGGGTGAGATAGTCCTTAAACATGTCGACTCTAAATCTAACTTAGCTAACATATTCACCAAACCCCTACCTGAGTCTGAGTTCAGCTCACTAAGAAGGCAGTTAGGGTTATGCTTAGTAGAATAGATTTGCTCTACTTTTGTGTTTTGGTAAAACTATTTTTTATTCATCAGTTCCTACTTAATTTGAAAATCATTTTTTTGTGCAGTTTTAAAACAATTTTTCGACTTAGTTTTTTTTTAAATTACCCCCTTTCAAAACTAGGGTTTTTTCACAAATGGACTTAGCCTAGGCCCTAACCCTAGAACTGCATGCACCTATAGATCTAGAAGCCAGCATCTCATAAGCACCTTAGGGTACTTTTGATTGATCACCTAGAATGGGTTGAGATGCTTAGGTCTTTGCCTTGATTCAAGATGCTTAAGTCTGTGCATCTGCAGTAATTGGGGCACTAAATACCAATAAACAATAATCAGGTTAAGTGTCAAGCTTAGAAAATCTAACTTGAACAAAACACTTAACTTGACTAACCCTAGCGAACGCTACTGTTTATAACAGTTAATAAGTAGCTAATTGGGTTAGACAGGACCTGAAATAAAAAGTTAGAATTGATTTGGTCCAGTTTATATCTTGAATTGGTTCAGTACAACACCTTACTTCTTTTGCTATAATGTTTAGCTATATTGTTTTTTTTTTTGATATATGGCAAAGGAGGAGAGATTGGAAAGGAGAGAAGGTTTAAATTTTTTTCAAAATTTAAAACTTTATTTATCTCCTTTTTCAAAAAGTAAAATCCCTTAAGTCAATTGCATAAAATTATTTCTAAGTACTTGACTTAAGCTATTTTCAAAATTATTTCTAAGTATTTGACTTAAGCTATTTTCAAAATTATTTCTAAGTACTTGACTTAAGCTAATTCTCAAAATTATTTCTAAGTACTTGATATTTTGAAAAATTATTTCTAACTACTTGACTTAAGCTATTTTCAAAATTTCTCTAAGTACTTATCTTAAATTTCTCTAATAGAAAAGGTTCTAAGTATTAATTTTTCCTTGAAAACCTTCTAAAGAGATTGGAAATTTTTTCACAACTCAAAAATATGGTAGAAATTTTCTTTTAGTTTTTCTAAGTATTAAAAACTTTAGAAGAAGTACAGAAAATTTTCTAAAGTGCGAAAACTAAGTAATTTACTTGAAAATTTTCCAAGTGTAAATTTTCTAAGTGTAAATTTTCCAAGTGCCCAACCCAAAATATTTTTTTGGAAAATATTTTCTAACTTACATTTTTTTGAAAATGTTCTAAGTATTGAAAAATCAATTCCCTTTTTAGACTTAGAAACTTTTTCAAACCCCGCGAACCTTTGAAAGACCTAGGGGGAGATTCCTTCCAGGGGGAGGAAATTAAATTGGCATTTTACCTGCTTTTTATTAAAACTTAACTTTTTGAACCGGGTTGCTATAAATCAAAAAGGGGGAGATTGTTGGTGCAGGCAACACCTAAGTCGAACCTGGGTTTTGATAATGGCAAAGGGTTCAAAAGTTAAGATGTTATTTTTGTCTAATGTGTTCACTGAGTGTGCAGAAAGAAGTCCTGGCGAAGGGCTGCTGGGCACCTAGCGAAGGACTGCTAGGCATCGAAACCCTAAGACCTAGCGAAGGGTTGCGGGCACCTGGCGAAGGGCTGCTAGGAGTCTAAGACCTGGTGAAGGGCTGCTAGGCACTTGGCGCAGGGTTGCTAGGAGTCTAAGACCTGGCGAAGGACTGCTAGGCATCTGGCGAAGGACTGCTTGGTACCGAAGACCTGACGAAGGGCTGCTAGGCACCTGGCAAAGGACTACTGGGCAAAAGTCCAACCGGAGGAGCCGGTTGGCAAAAGGTATACTCTCCTGAGAGGAGTAGGTGAGGATGCGTTCCTCGTCGAGGGAACAGTAGGCGTCGGTTCGACCTAGGGTTCCATTTGGGAGACCCGAAGTCAAAACCAAGACAGCTACGACTGTAAAAACTAACTAACATTCTTGCCATGTTTGTTGTGGAACTAACCTTGGATGCAGGGACCAAAGGAATGTGTTTCTGCAGCTCAGAACGCCACAAAGGAGAGGGGCAGCAGCTGAGCTAGGCGCCCGAGAGGTCCCGGGCACCCAAGGTCAAAGCCAAACGAACAGCTAAGCAAGATCGCTTCAGAAGCTTACTGGGACAGGCGCCCTCAAGGTCCCGGGCGCCCCGATGGTCCCGGCCGCCCTAGGTCCAAGCCAACCAGTGATTGAAGCAAAATCAGCTGCGAAGCCAGCAGACCAAGTCAACCGGGGCGCCCCCAGTGTCCCGGGCGCCCCCGTCAGCTACGAGGCCGATTTTGGAGGAGCGCTGACCGAGCTGCGGATGAGATTTCTCGGATCCGAAGGCACGTGTCAGGCACCCCTAGCGTCCAGGGCACCCCAGGAGTGCTATTAAAGGGGCTCGACCCCAAGGCTTCAACACATCACTTTTTCCAACGCTTCTACGCTCTTCGTTCAAGCGCTCTGCTCCGGAAACCTCCGATCTCGAGATTCTAGAGCCGACGATGACCCTCCTCTCCGAAGTACGATCCACACCGGGCGTCGGTAACGAAGAGTACATTTGTTTAGTTACTGCACTCATATTGTAATAATTTCTGTAACCATTTTGCGCTACTATAGAATTGCCCGCAGTAAACGGTCAAGGACCGTGGGCCTTGGAGTAGGAGCCGAACGCGACTTCGAACCAAGTAAAACTACTTGAGTTCTGTGTGTTTTGTTTAAATTCCGCTGTGTACTTTTTCTTTTCAATCCGAAACATTTTCACGATATTCACCCCCCCCCTCTATCGTGTTTACTCGATCCAACATTGAGCTGTTTTGTTAATAGCTCTCTCCTCTATTTAAAGAGGAGCTTGAGACTAGCAAAGGGTTATCGTTTTCTATTGTGAAATCCTTGCTCAAGTGCTCAAGCTCCAAGTCTTCTCTCTTCCTCCTAAACCCTAGCTTTCATCTTGTAAAGAGGAAGAGGAATTGTGAGAGGTTGCTCTCCACCGAGAAGGAGAAAGCATTAGCCAGAGATTGTCAGGGAGTGATCTACCAAAGGATCAAGGGTTTGTCCACCTCAAGGACACGCCGTGGAGTAAGAGCAAGCAATCTTCGAACCACGTAAACGGTAAAGTGTTAACATTATTCTAATTGGTAGTTTTAGTTTCCGTTTGTGCTAACAAATGTAGGAAGAAAGTGAGTTGGAAGAAAAGCTATTAACCCCCCTCTAGCTGGGCCATCGGTCCCATTAATTGGTATCAGAGCAAAGTTTTTTTTCAGCGGACTAACTTCTAAGAAGAGCATATTCATCAAAATGGCCGGCTCGCACATCCAACCGTCAAAATTCGAAGGAGAATTCGCTTGGTGGAAAAAGAGGATAAAGATATTCTTCAATATCGATTTTGATATTATGTTGATTATGGAAAATAGTTTTGAAGTGCCTAGAGATCAAAAGAACAAGCTACTTGAAAAGATAAGATGGAGCAAGAAGCAAAGAGATGACTATCTAGCAAATTCAAAAGCCTTGCATCATTTACTAAGTGTGCTTCCTCAACAAGAAGTAACAAGAATTGGGAGCTACTCATGTGCCAAGGATTTGCGGGATAAGCTAGTAGAGCTTCATGAAGACACTTCGGAGGCAAAATTGGCAAAGAGAGACCTTCTTCAATCTAAACTCAACAACATCAAGCTTGATAAAGGGGAGAAGGTATCAAATTTGCATGCTAGAATTAAAGAAATTCTTAATGGACTAATAAGTGTAGGTGAGCAACTTTCAAACCGAGACATATTGATGAAAGCCATCATTGCCTTCCCAAGAACTGTTAGGATGTATACTATAAGCCTAGCTTTTGTAAAAACATCTATTTTGGAATAAGAATCACAGTGGTTATATGTTTGCATTTTATATTTGTTATATATGCAATTGTCTGTTACTTTACATTGTAGATAACATGATATATGGTGTCACACAGAAGATCATGTTATCAGTTCCTTGTAAAGTATAAGTAGTGGCTCACAACCAAGATGGATTTGGACAAACCATTGGAATGGTTGTAGTATAAGTAGTGGCTCACAACCAAGATGGATTTGGACAAACCATAGGAATGGTTTGCATTTTATATTTGTTATATATGCAGTTGTCTGTTACTTTACATTGTAGATAACATGGTATATGGTGTCACACAGAAGATCATGTTATCAGTTCCTTGTAAAGTATAAGTAGTGGCTCACAACCAAGATGGATTTGGACAAACCATTGGAATGATTGTAGTATAAGTAGTGGCTCACAACCAAGATAGATTTGGACAAACCATAGGAATGGTTTGCATTTTATATTTGTTATATATGTAGTTGTCTGTTACTTTACATTGTAGATAACATGGTATATGGTGTCACATAGAAGATCATGTTATTAGTTCCTTGTAAAGTATAAGTAGTGGCTCACAACCAAGATGGATTTGGACAAACCATTGGAATGGTTGTAGTGTAATTTGATATTAGTCTATCTTGACTATAGAATTACACTAGTGCACTTTGTGTGTATTGAGCAGGACCGTTTTGAGGTGATTCGATTTATACTGACTATATAATCGAACAAGACCTTGGTTATTATGGATGAACATGCTCTTAATCCCGATATAATAACGGGCACATGTACTTAATATTTATTTCTTTAATTTATCAATGGGTGAGATTTTTTCTTAAATCAATAGGCCCAGTAAATTGGAAAATAATATTATTTATATGGTGTGCCATTGATTATAAAAGAAAACTGTGTCCTAAATTATTTAGGTTGATGATGTCTCCCTGAGGAGCACATAAGGATTATCATGTAAATCCTGCAGGTGGACTTGGTCCGATATGATAATAAAGTTGAGTGGTACTACTTTTATAGTTAGATGCTAATTAATTAAATTGTCAGTGATTTAATTAATTAACGGATATGCGATATCTTAAACATGGGGAGATAGTGTATACATAATAAGAAGGAGCTCATATTTTATTATGGGGTTGGTGCGGTAGTTCAATAATAACCCATTAGTGGAGCGGGTTATTATTAACAAGTCTGGTTAAAGATCCGTTAGGGGACCAAAACCAACTCCTCCTCATAGTCCCTATTGTAGCCTATAAATACCCTCATAAGCCATGAAACCAAAAACCTAAGCCTCTTCTATTCTCTCTCTCTCTTGTGGTGTGCGGTGCCGGCGCAAGGAAGCAAGGGGGCGGCTAGGTTTTTGGGGAAGAGAAGATTCTTTCTTCTTCTCTTCTTCTCTTCTCCTTTGGGCGCCGACAACATCAAGGAAAGTGGGAGGTGGCTAGGTCACGCAAGGAAGGAGAGGGATCTCCTTTTGGCCGACGCAAGAAGGAAGAGGAGGAGGGCTTTCGGTGGCTTCATTCTTGGAAGATCGTCGCCCACACGACGTCCAAGAAGAGGATAGGAATACAATAGAACATCAAGACGTATACTATCAAGAGGTATACTTTGTTTTACATTCTAGTTTAATTGTATTCTTGTTTTACTTGGATCTCGAAACAAACACAAGAACCGGTGATCCAAACTTCATCCTCTACTCCGCTGCTATTCGATAAAGGAGATTGATTGCTTGAACAACATGTTTGTTAAAGCGATCACTCAATTGAAAAGTATGATGATGAAGAAGATCGTTCGGGAAGTTTTCTCTATCCGGATTAGTTCTAATCTATAGAATTTTAATCCGGGGATATAGGAAGGAATCCCAACGCCAACAATTAGTATCAGAGTCATGGCTTCCGATTTTGTGTGTTTTGGATTCGGTTACATTCATTCTTTTCATATATAATTTATGCCAGATAATAGTACGATGTGCAATAGGCTAACTTTGTGGTTGCAGGCATTAGATCCAACTATTATGGTTATGTGATTGTGTATTATTGTGTGTGTGATTGTATATTTGAATTCTCAGGGTTGACGAGGCCATTTGTGTTTAATTGTAATTAAATATGGCAATGTTAGCCACTTAGTTTAATTTACTTTTCCATCTAGATTTTTTATATACTCCTTTGTGGAGTATAGGATCGATGGATGTAAATTAAAATTAAAGTTTTTTTCTCGGCTCGGGTCCCTACTTGCGTGGCTAAAGGAGGAGGAGACGAGGTGGCAATATGACTGGAGGCGTATTGGAGAACAACGGAATCTACAAAGCCATAATAGTTGGAAATTTTGAATTTTCATATTTATTGCTTGCTGTTTAATATGCTTGTTGTGGTTGTTTGAAAATTCCTCGATTTTTAAAAAATAAAATAACTAAGTGGGTGAGGAAATCTTTGAGTCTCGTGGCCTCCATTACTAGTTTGAAAAGTGATGCATACAAACTTGCACGTTGGCTCTGAGTGCCTTCCTCCACATCGGATGAGTTTGTTTTGCGAATCACTAGTTCAAACTTCGTTAAGGATGATTTTAGAAAATTATTTAGGAGTGTATAATCTTCCCCATCGGAAGGGACATAATTCTAGATAATGAACTTAATATCAAGTAATGGTGTACACTTAGATGCAATTATATCCTCCCCATCAGAGTCACTGCTATTATTTGTATGGCCGAAGATAAATCAACTATTAATTTTATTTGTCAAAAAGTAAGGTTGACAAGATAATAAAATTAATAGGTAAAATCTCCTCTTACAAATGTTTGAATTAGTATACGTTCACACTATCATGGCATACGAAATTCATGGTGTTTTGAGGTGTTGGTGAATTTAAAATTTTATTGTTTGAGGAATCAATATTATTTTAAATTCTAATGTTTTGACCAATGTGATTGTCTGATTTTTCAAAATGGCTTTCAATCCTCTTTTTGTGATTTATAAGAAAACAAACTTACTGGACTGAATTATATTGATTGGAAAAGAAACTTGGATATTGTCTTAACTGCTAAGGAGTACAAATTTGTACTCTTTGAGATTTGTCCCGGTAAGCCTAGAGATGATTCTAGTGAAGTGGAGAAAGAGAGTTATAGGAAGTGGGTAAAGGCAGATGAGAAGACATGGTGTTACATTTTGGCTTATATATCAAATGTACTGCAACATCAACATCAGGCCTTCACTACTGCCTATGACATGATACTCAATCTCAAGGAATTCTTCGGACACCAAACATTGAGTTGATGGTAACCTGACCGCAGATCTATTTTGGAAAACACAGTTGCCCCTTTCAACTGATCAAACAAATCATTTATCCTTGGCAAAGGATATCTATTCTTGATGGTCACCTTATTTAGGGCTCGATAATCTATGCACATACGCATAGATCCATCTTTCTTCTTGACGAACAACACGGGAGCTCCCTAGGGTGAATGACTAGAGCGGATGAAACCCTTGTCTAGTAACTCTTGTAATTGTTCTAGCAATTCCTTCAGTTCTGCTGGCGCTATACGATAAGGTGCATTTGAAATCGGGTTGGTACCTGGAGCCAACTCAATTTCAAACTCAATTTCTTGGTTAGGAGGGAGTCCTGATTGTTAGTAGGAGCCCTAGAGCCAATTATGTGATGATTGACTAGGGACTTTTTGTATCATATTCTATCATTAATAAAGGCATGTTTGGTTATTATACTTACTTTGTATTTGTGCCAAATAACTAAGTATAATAATGTCCTTGGGTAGTAGGTTCTTATCTACATTATATCAATTGGTTGATTCGATAGTGAGATAATGTAGAGAACACTACACAAAACCATTCCTAGTCAAGTATTAATATTCAAGGACAATATTAATGCATGGAGACTAGCATGTAGGTCAACGATGACTTGAGCTCACAAGTCATGGATATGTGATATCAAGTTGACACATGGGTATACATTGGAGAATGTGTACTGAATTGACCCGCCATGAGAAAGTTTCATAGATTGTCATATGAGTGTCATAAACTTTCTCATGTGACTATTAGTACGAATAGTCCTTAGACCTGAAGTCACTACGGTTCCCTACATAAGGAGTTATGTACTTTGGTATCGTCAAACGTCACCCGTAACAGGTGTTGGAGCAATCATCCCTAAGATGGTCCGGTGTGACCATGGGTTTTGATGTTTGGGCAAAGGGTTTAAGTTAGGATTACCCTTGTATTCTTATATGCATATGTTGAGTGTGCAGGTTGTACAAGTTACGCATATGGACTTGACTGGACGGCCTCGGTACGGTGAAGGGCGGCATGGAGACAAGCTGGAGGCTTGTATGCGCACCTGAGGGACCCTGGAGAGCAGGGACGATGAGCTGATGGGCGCGAACATCGAGGCATGCATGAAGGATGGCATGGAGGCAAGCTGGAGGCTTGCGTGCATCCGAGGGATGGGAGTCGAAGATGAAGAGGGCGCGAAGGCAACAATCGAGACTGTGGAGGAGGAACCAGTCGAGTCGTGAGGGTACGAGTGCAGTGTGATTGTACTCAAGAAATCCAATGGTTTGAGTGCGGAGAGGAATGTACTTAGGAAGGGTAACCTTAGGTGGGTGAGTAGACCAGTCGACTGGCCTGGGGGCAGTCGACTGATGGAACTCACAGAAAGGTCTCAGCTTGGGACCAGTCGATTACCCTGGGGGCAGTCGACTGGTAGGTGGCTGGTGAGTTGGCTAAAATTCGAACGTTGGGGTGCAACGGTCGAATTTGGCTGGCACCAGTCGACTGCCCTTGGGGCAGTCGAGGGCAGTCGACTGGTGGCGAGAAATCAGCCCCGAGTCCTATTTAAAGAGGACTTCATGATGGCTGAGTTTCTTGACGAATCTTGTCTTGGTTAAAGGCAAGATAGTAGTCTTTGTACTCAGAGCTTTGATTATGATTGTGGCGAGGTTTCTCCACTCACAAGGAGCGACGAGGGCTAGCCGGAGGATATCCGGGGATTGATCCACCGACGGATTCTTGGATTAGTCACCCGTCCGGGGTGGATACTAAGTAAATCCTCGTGTTAGCATTGGTTAGTATTTGTTTCATTATTTTTATTATATATTCCGTTGTGCAAACTAACCGTGTAGGAAGAAAGGGGTTCGAAAGTCGCTATTCACCCCCTCTAGCGGACACGATCGATCCTAACAATTGGTATCAGAGCAAGGACTGCTCTTGATCGGACTAACCGCCGAGGGAGCACACGCTAGAGGAGAAGAAACAATGGAAGATAAGTTGGGGGACAACATCTACACCCCACCGCCCTACGACAATGAGGATTTCGACTATTGGCGGGCGAGGATGAAGAATTGGCTTAGCATGGAGTGGGAGTGCATGGTCATGCTAGAAGAGCCCTTCGAAGTTCCAAAGGACAAGCATGGAAAGAAGCTTCGTCCTAGATATTGGACTCAAGAGCAACAAGACTACTCTAGGGCAAACAAGAAGGTAATAGATGTATTAATTGATGTTTTGCCTAACAATGTTTTGAGTATTGTAGGGAATTATAAAAATGCACACGAATTATGGACCAAGTTGGTGGAATATCACAAGAACCCTACACAAACTCAAGGAGTAGATGAACCCGAGGAAGTGAGTTCAATAGTTCAAGAGGAGGAAGAAGTGTCCACATCCTCAAGTGAAGAAGAGAGTAAGAGGTCATCCACCTCATCTAGAGAAGAGGTGGAGGTCACCACCTCAAGCATTGAGGGGGAGGAGAGACCCTCACCTACACATGATCAAGAGGAAGTCTCCACTTCATCCAAGGGTGAAGAGGAAGTCAACCAAGCCTCAACCTCCACCAAAGCAAGGGCTAAAGACCACATTGTATGCTTTGGGTGCAATGAAATGGGGCACTACAAGGATAAGTGCCCACTAGGTAAGAAAAAGGAGGTACACCCTAAACCCATTGTAAATTCCTTTAAAACTAATGTGGGTTGTAGAATTGGTGAAGCTCAAGCTAAAAGGAAGAAGATTCGATGCTTCACATATGGAGAACTAGGGCATTATCACACTAAATGCCCTAGAGAAGGTGAGCTAAAGAAGATGGAAAATCTAAGAAGATGGGAAAAAGAAGAAAGAAGGAAGAGAAGAAGCTCACAACAAGGAAGGACTACAAGGGTAAGGGAGGTACCCTCTAACCCTAGTTTAAAAAGAAATTTGATTTCAAGTTCTTCTTTACATTTCAAGAATCATGTTAATTAACCACCCATGCATGCTAGAACTCATGAGAATTGTTTATTCGTGCATAATCATGGATTTAAGTACAATGATAGAACTAAGGGTAACAAGGTAGATCATAACCCTAAGAAAAGCATGCATCATGATAGACTAAGACTTTGGTACCTAAGGATCAAGGCATTGACCCAAGAAGGGGAGACAAATGCCTAAGAAAATGGATAGGTCTAGGAATGTCCAAAGTGGACATATGGAATCCAAGGTTAGAGGGCTAAAAAGGAAAAATCAAGCCTTAAGGGCAAGCTTGATACTTTAGAGAAAATCCTAGAAGTATTCACGGTTGGATCTAAGGGTTTAGATATGGTGTTGGCTGGCCTAAACCGCACCAATGATAGATCGGGTCTAGGATACCGATCTAAGGTCTCCCATGCCAAGGAAAAGAGATATGTCGGGAAGGCATATGATTATGGCAAGAAGGGGGAGTCCAAAAATGGCAAGGGGATGCCATTTAAAGGGAAAAGGGTGGCTTAACCAAAGATGAGGTGTCTAAGGTTAAGTGTGTCAAATTTGTAGGCCAAGAGTCACCGGTGGAACACCGATGTGGCCTAGTGATGGTTGAGTCACCTAAGGAGGTGGCTAGGGCTAAGAGCTCAAGGGGGAGCTCTAGGAGCCTTTGGGATATATGGCGAATGGACTTTGGGAGAGATGCTCCTAAAGGTCTAGATGTACCATGGACTGTGCCAAAAGAATTGGAGACAGACTTGAGATTCAATTCTTGGGTTTTGGCATAGTATTGTTAAATTTCATGTATGAAAATATGACATTGGGGTCATATTGCATGAAAATTGGTTTTTGATGTGTTATGGCTATGTAAATCAATGCTAGGGATGCATTGTAGGGTGACGTGGGCAAAGACATCAAGAGGAAACCAAAACTAGGACTTTAGGTCAAGGTTTGATTGAAGTTTTTGGCTAGTTTTTGGTTTTGTGTTAAACTTGGGAAGGGTCATAGATACATTTTGGAATGTATTTTTCCCAAGTAGATATGGGTACCACAAACCTCTCCACAAAATTTGAGAATTTTTGGAGATTTGTGGAATTTTTACCGTATTTTTGAATTTCGTCAGAAATGCTGAAATTTCAGACTTTCAGAGTATCAGTCGACTGCCATTTTGGCAGTCGACTGGTAAAGGCCAATTTTTGTATCAGCAGCTGGTTAGGTGTCCAAATGATGCAAAACAAGTGTATAGGGGGCTAGTACACATTGTTTATGGTCATTGGGGATTAAAAGAACCAATAATTGGGATATTATTGGGGTCCTTTTGATGTATGGCAAAGGGGGAGAAGTTTGAGTTTAAGTTGGAAAACCAAACATTACCTTGCGAGAAACCCTAGGTTTAGGGGGAGTTGAGTTTAAGGGGAGCATGGTTGCTCCATTCGTGGCGTAAGGGGAACCTTGGAGAGGTTCTTAAAAAGCCTTTGTAAGTCCAATGTAGGGGGAGCTTGGGAGAAGTTTTAAAAAGCCCGTGAAAATCCTAACTTGGAGGTTAGGTGTGAAAATCCTAACTTGGAGGGTTAGGTGTAGAAAATTCCTAACTTGGAGGGTTAGTTGTGGGATGCCTTGGGATAGGATCCATGTATGCATTGCATATACATGATTTGAGCATTGTTTTTGCTATTGACTACTGTCTTGGTTTTCCTAACTTAAACGTATTGCCAAACATCAAAAAGGGGGAGATTGTTGGAGCAATCGGCCCTAAGATGGTCCGGTGTGACCATGGGTTTTGATGTTTGGGCAAAGGGTTTAAGTTAGGATTACCCTTGTATTCTTATATGCGTATGATGAGTGTGCAGGTTGTACAGGTTACGGATATGGACATGACTGGACAGCCTCGGTATAGTGGAGGGCGGCATGGAGACAAGTTGGAGGCTTGTGTGCGCACCTGAGGGACCTTGGAGAGCAGGGACGATGATCTGATGGGCACGAACTTCGAGACATGCGTGAAGGATGGCATGGAGGCAAGATGGAGGCTTGCGTGCATCCGAGGGACGGGAGCCGAAGATGAAGAGGGCACGAAGGTAACAGTCGAGGCTGCGGAGGAGGAGTCAGTCAAGTCATGAGGGTACGAGTGCAGTGTGATTGTACTCGGGAAATCCTAGGGTTTGAGTGCGGAGAGGAATGCACTCAGGAAGGGTAACCTTAGGTGGGTGAGTAGACCAGTCGACTGGCCTGGGGGCAGTCGACTGATGGAACTCACAGAATGGTCTCAGCCTGGGACCAGTCGACTGCCCTGGGGGCAGTCGACTGGTAGGTGGCTGGTGAGTTGGCTAAAATTCGAACGTTGGGGTGCAACGGTCGAATTTGGCTGGC
This sequence comes from Boesenbergia rotunda, assembly GCA_024364735.1. Taxonomy (NCBI): domain Eukaryota; kingdom Viridiplantae; phylum Streptophyta; class Magnoliopsida; order Zingiberales; family Zingiberaceae; genus Boesenbergia; species Boesenbergia rotunda. Next base: position 30,035 of record JAGFNQ010003007.1, on the reverse strand, counting down.
ACCAGTCGACTGCCCCTGGGGCAGTCG
>JAGFNQ010003007.1:0-29492 GCA_024364735.1 Boesenbergia rotunda | reverse complement strand
TGTACTACTAGGTGCCACTCATGATCGTTCTATAATTGGTTAATTATAGACGGCCAACATAAATCGAAAGCCTATTTAGTCACACGCACTACGTGTAATCCGAGGGATTTAAAACGAGTTGAAAATTGGATTTTCCAATCAAGAAAAATAAGTCGAATCTGAGTTAATCAGAGGCGCAACGGAAACTTAAAATGACTAAGTCTTTTGAAGGCTTATTGGGCGAATTAAGTGAGTTTAATTCGCGATCGGTTAGGTTCGGTTTGGCCGGCCAAAGAGGGTGCCAAACCCCTTTGTTTTGGCCGACCATTAAAAGGGGAGAAAACCAATTTATTTGGTTTAATTAATAAAATAAATCTAGCGCGATTTGTTTTATAAATTATGGATAAATAAATTTTGTATAAAGAAATTTATATAAATAAATTTATAGAAATTTATTCTTTTTTATGGAAATTAAAATGATCCATGGAATGGTTTATTTTAATTTTATAAAATCAATTATGAATTGATTTTTCCATAATAAGAAAGTTTATAAATTTCTTGTAAAATGTATTCCATAATAAAAGGAGAGATGTATTTGTTTTATTATAAAGTTAGTTATAATAAAACTTGGCTTAAATGGAATAATTAATAAGAGAATTTATAGGATAAATTTCTTATGAAAATTCCGTTAAGAGGGAGACTTGGCAAAGGAGATGCTACTATATAAAGGAACCAAGGCTAGGCTTGAATTCCTTAAGCAAAAGAGTAATCAAGAGATAAAGTAGCAAGGTCTCTCTCTCTCTAGGGCCGGCGCCCCTTTCTCTCTCTAGGGCCGGCGCCTTCTCTCCTCCCTCTAGGGCCGGCGCCACCTTCCCTAGCCGTGAGCCACCACCAAGACGAAGCGGGTCGCGTCTCCTTCCTCCCTTCACGGAATCTTGATTCCGTTACTTGGTGGTTAGTTTCCATATCTCTCTCTTGATATTCTAGTTGTGCCTTTGGAGAATCTAGTAGTTCTTGTCGACACGAAACTCGTGGCTTTGCGAAGTCATCCCGAAGAGAACTCGGCGTGCACGCGAATAGAGGCGAAGCTTCCAAGGGACGCTACGGTTGGATCTCGTCCCTTTCTTCGAGTTATGCGAGGTACTAAGTAAATTAGTTTACTTTTCTGCAAAATTTTAATTTATGATTATGTCCACACATCATAAGGTTGCATGCTAGATACGTGGTTAAAATAATTTGAAAAATTATTTATGCTAATTCTTCCGCTGCACGTAATTATTTTTTAAAATTACGAACCCGTATCCATGTCAACATGCACCCGGTCCCAACAACATCTACACCCCACCGCCCTACGACAATGAGGATTTCGACTATTGGCGGGCGAGGATGAAGAATTGGCTTAGCATGGAGTGGGAGTGCATGGTCATGCTAGAAGAGCCCTTCGAAGTTCCAAAAGTCAAGCATGGAATGAAGCTTCATCCTAGATATTGGACTCAAGAGCAACAAGACTACTCTAGGGCAAACAAGAAGGTAATAGATGTATTAATTGATGTTTTGCCTAACAATGTTTTGAGTATTGTAGGAAATTATAAAAATGCACACGAATTATGGACCAAGTTGGTGGAATATCACAAGAACCCTACACAAACTCAAGGAGTAGATGAACCCGAGGAAGTGAGCTCAATAGTTCAAGAGGAGGAAGAAGTGTCCACATCCTCAAGTGAAGAAGAGAGTGAGAGGTCATCCACCTCATCTAGAGAAGAGGAGGAGGTCACCACCTCAAGGATTGAGGGGGAGGAGAGACCCTCACCTACACATGATCAAGAGGAAGTCTCCACTTCATCCAAGGGTGAAGAGGAAGTCAGCCAAGCCTCAACCTCCACCAAAGCAAGGGCTAAAGACCACATCGTATGCTTTGGGTGCAATGAAATGGGGCACTACAAGGATAAGTGCCCAATAGGTAAGAAAAAGGAGGTACACCCTAAACCCATTGTAAATTCCTTTAAAGCTAATGTGGGTTGTAGAATTGGTGAAGCTCAAGCTAAAAGGAAGAAGATTCGATGCTTCACATGTGGAGAACTAGGGCATTATCACACTAAATGCCCTAGAGAAGGTGAGCTAAAGAAGATGGAAAATCTAAGAAGATGGGAAAAAGAATAAAAAAGGAAGAGAAGAAGCTCACAACAAGGAAGGACTACAAGGGTAAGGGAGGTACCCTCTAACCCTAGTTTAAAAAGAAATTCGATTTCAAGTTCTTCTTTACATTTCAAGAATCATGTTAATTACCCACCCATGCATGCTAGACCTCATGAGAATTGTTTATTCGTGCATAATCATGGATTTAAGTACAATGATAGAACTAAGGGTAACAAGGTAGATCATAACCCTAAGAAAAGCATGCATCATGATAGACCTAAGACTTTGGTACCTAAGGATCAAGGCATTGACCCCAAGAAGGGGAGACAAATGCCTAAGAAAATGGATAGGTCTCGGAATGTCCAAAGTGGACATATGGAATCCAAGGTTAGAGGGCTAAAAAGGGAAAATCAAGCCTTAAGGGCAATACTTGATACTTTAGAGAAAACCCTAGAAAGATTCACGGTTGGATCTAAGGGTTTAGATATGGTGTTGGGTGGCCTAAACCGCACCAATGATAGATCGGGTCTAGGATACCGATCTAAGGTCTCCCATGCCAAGGAAAAGAGATATGTCGGGAAGGCATATGATTATGGCAAGAAGGGGGAGTCCAAAAATGGCAAGGGGATGTCATTTAAAGGGAAAAAGGGTGGCTTAACCAAAGATGAGGTGTCTAAGGTTAAGTGTGTCAAATTTGTAGGCCAAGACTCACCGGTGGAACACCGATGTGGCCTAGTGATGGTTGAGTCACCTAGGGTGGTGGCTAGGGCTAAGAGCTCAAGGGGGAGCTCTAGGAGCCTTTGGGATATATGGTGAATGGACTTTGGGAGGGGTGCTCCTAAAGGTCTAGATGGACCATGGAGTGTGCCAAAAGAATTGGAGACAGACTTGAGTTTCAATTCTTGGGTTTTGGCATAGTGTTGTTAAATTTCATGCATGAAAATATGATATTGGGGTCATATTGCATGAAAATTGGTTTTTTGATGTGTTATGGCCATATAAATCAATGCTAGGGATGCATTGTGGGGTGGCATGGGCAAAGACATCAAGAGGAAACCAAAACTAGGACTTTAGGTCAAGGTTTGATTGAATTTTTTGGCTAGTTTTGGGTTTTATGTCAACCTTGGGAATGGTGATAGATACATTTTGGAATGTATTTTTCCCAAGTAGATATGGGTACCACAAACCCCTCCACAAAATTTGGGAATTTTTGGAGATTTGTGAAATTTTTGGCACATTTCTGAAGTTCGTCAGAAATGCTGAAATTTCAGACTCAGAGTATTAGTCGACTGCCATTTTGGCAGTCGACTGGTAAAGTTCAATTTTTGTATCAGCAGCTGGTTAGGTGTCCAAATGATGCAAAACAAGTGTATGGGGGGCTAGTACACATTGTTTATGGTCATTGGGGATTAAAAGAACCAATAATTGGGATATTGTTGAGTTCTTTTTGATGTTAGGCAAAGGGGGAGAAGTGTTAGGTTTAAGTTGGGAAACCAAACTCACCTTTGCTAGAAACCCTAGGTTTAGGGGGAGCTAAGATTAAGGGGGAGCATGGTTGCTCCATTCTTGGCGTAAGGGGAACCTTGGAGAGGTTCTTAAAAAGCCTTTGTAAGTCCAATGTAGGGGGAGATTGGGAGAAGTTTTAAAAAGCCCGTGAAAATCCTAACTTGGAGGGTTAGGTGGTGAAAATCCTAACTTGGAGGGTTAGATGTGGGATGCCTTGGGATAGGATCCATGTATGCATTGCATATGCATGATTTGAGCATTGTTTTTGCTATTGACTACCGTCTTGCTTTCCCTAACTTAAACGTATTGCCAAACATCAAAAAGGGGGAGATTGTTGAAGCAATCGGCCCTAAAGATGGTCCGGTGTGACCATGGGTTTTGATGTTTAGGCAAAGGGTTTAAGTTAGGATTACCCTTGTATTCTTATATGCGTATGTTGAGTGTGCAGGTTGTACAGGTTACGCATATGGACTTGACTGGACGACCTCGGTACGGTGAAGGGCGGCATGGAGACAAGCTGGAGGCTTGTGTGCGCACCTGAGGGACCTTGGAGAGCAGGGACGATGAGCTGATGGGCGCGGACTTCGAGGCATGCGTGAAGGATGGCATGGAGGCAAGCTGGAGGCTTGCGTGCATCCGAGGGACGGGAGCCGAAGATGAAGAGGGCGCGAAGGCAACAGTCGAGGCTGCGGAGGAGGAGTCAGTCGAGTCGTGAGGGTAAGAGTGCAGTGTGATTGTACTCAGAAAATCCTAGGGTTTGAGTTGGAGAGGAATGTACTCAGGAAGGGTAACCTTAGGTGGGTGAGTAGACCAGTCGACTGGCCTGGGGGCAGTCGACTGATGGAACTCACAGAAAGGTCTCAGCCTGGGACCAGTCGACTGCCCTTATTAAATCCGACACTTTAGACTCGGTCCCGGTAATTTTCGGAGAATTACCAGATAGATTCCGGGGTTTCGAGTCCTTGGATATAAAATTAGGGACTAAAATGTAATAGAACTAATTGTTACAAGGGCTATAGTGTAGATAACCTTAAGCCTAGGGGTGTTTTTGCGATTAGGCTGAAATCTGCTGGATTAAACTGCAAAAAGGACCGCAATAAGAGCCGGCTAGGGCTCTTTTTCCGCCGCAGCCGAGCAGCAGCGCCGACCCCCTTTCCTTTTCTTCTCTCGCTGCCCTAGCCCAAACCCGACGGCCGACGCCTTCCTCTGCCCTAATCCTCTGCAGCTTCCTTTCCTTCTTCACCTGCCTTGCTCGATCGCTATAGAGGGATTGTCTTCGCTGTTTCTTCTTGTTTCCGCAACACAGCTTATCTTCCTGCTAGCCCCGATCTGGCAAGGTGTAGAGGGACTGCTCTAGGGCGCAAGTTGTCCTAGGAGTTGGCCGATTATTTGGCTATTTGGATGGTCTGGGCCTGGTAGGTAAGCACTCTCTCATAGATCTTGTGAAACAACTCTTGCGGTGTTGGTATGTAGCGATCGCATTCGGTTTGTTTGGGCAGGATGGGTATCGGAGGCTGGTCTTGAAGATGAATTGAATCCCTTCATCAGACGTGGATGGTTAGCTCAATCTGGGATTTGAAGCTTGCTGATCCTTCTTCTCTTCCTTAATCCTTGCGTGGCTGAGAGTGGAATCTGGATTGACGATCGTGAGGTAAGGGATGAGTTGATTTGTTTAACTCCTTAAGCTGAATCGGTAATTGATTAATGGATGAGGATATTAGTATCCGTAGATTTCTATTCGGGATTGGATTCATGGATCGGTAAGTGGAATAGGTTGCTGTTCTTCACGATTAGAGAACTTTTGTGTCTTCGGATTTTTATTTGATCCGCGACAAGTTTGGGATTAGCTAGTTGTAGCTATTTAGTTCAATTGGAACATTAGGTTAATGGGTTGGATCTTGATTAAGGTTTGGGGCTAAACCTAGGGTTGAACCCTAGGTTGGTAGGGATTAATTAGCACGTAATTATCTTTTTATATAATAGCTAATTAAATACAATCCTTGATACAGGAGCTTGATTGGCTTATTATTGGCGGGTGGTTCTGTCTCGTTTGATACGGACTTCACTCTTGGAGGCGGGTACCCTTTGACTTATCTATCTTGATATTGTCATTTTGTTATGCATAGAATGTTATAGATAGCAGTAAGATTCTACGCTATCCCTGGTTATTATGTCTGTTCTGGATATTGTTGTTTATCCCTGTTTATTATGACAGTACTGGATACTTGTTGTTCATCCCTGAGTTATTCTGCTGTTAGTTCCATACAGTCTCAGGTATTGTCATATCCATTTGTATGCTAGAGATCGTGGTATTGTCTCCTGCATTTGACCTTGAGGGATTGGTAGTTTTCCGGTCAGTATACCTTGTAGGTTACCTGTATTTCCTGTTATAGGATTTCAGACTGAGACTTAGTATACTGAGGACTTGGGAGGGAGGTATGTGTATCTATCATACACCATCCTTGCACTGTTGCATGCCGGCGATCAGCGACTCCCTTGTGGTTGAGCCTAATCGTCTTCCGGTACATGACATGCACACACGGCCACTCATGGGTTAGTGGATACCGTAGATGTGTGCATTTGCCCTGTATTGCTCCGTTCGGCCACTATGAGGAGGGTGAGCGCGGGCGTGGTAGCAAGCAGGGATCCCTTCTCATACTGAGCCACGAGGAGATGAGAGCTTGACTCCCCCATTGCTTGGGGTCGGAACGGAGTCTCCACCAGCATCCTGTCCACCCGGTCACTCAGGAGCAGTGATGGCAGGGTGTACAGTTGTCAGAGTCCTACCCATTTAGACGTCCCTATGACAGGTGTACGATGATCTGTCTGGTGTCAGGGGTGACACATGTCATTGCACCATGTGCATACTTTGCATCTTGCATTGTTTGCTGCACTTGTTTGACATCGCATATACTGGAGACTTGTTATCTGTGCTTATATGCCTATTGTTTTCCTTTGGTATTTCTTACCCTCTTTCCAGGTTAGATGGATTCAGGTATGTATCTACCCAGTATTTTCAGTTCCAGTCTTTCACCTTTTGTTGATATGAGACTGTATTAGCGGAACTCTTATTGTTAGTATAACTTTCTATGCATATCTGTTGGGTATTCGCTGAGCTATGGACTCACCCCGTTGCCATACATGTTTATTTCAGGTTGATGTCTGCGAGGAGATCCCGAGCCGCCAGTCCCCAGCTCCAGAGGAGCTCTTTTTGGTTTTGCTTTCCGTTGTTTCGTTTATGGACCCTGTAGTATTTACTATGCTTCCGTTGTTATGTTTTGAATATGTACTCACGTTTTATTCGATGGTATTGTACTTTTAAGTCCTATGTTAGACTTCGCTTGGTTTTGGTTTTGTTCCTGCCCCCAGCAGCTCAGGTGAGTTCGAATTCTGGTTTTACGACGTATAGTCATTTATGCAGTTATATATGTGTGGATTGGAGGCCTGAGGCCCTTTAAACTGCGTGGTTGTGCTATATATATTGTATACAGGTTGTGTGTATGTGTAAATTGTCCGCCGGACAGGGGAGGTGCTGTCCGATTCTCTATTGGATCAGCAGCTCCTGGGTCTCGGGGCGTGACAGCCCTAGGGGCAGTCGACTGGTAGGTGGCTGGTGAGTTGGCTAAAATTCGAATGTTGGGGTGCAACGGTCGAATTTGGCTGTGTTGGGACCGGGTGCATGTTGACAAGGATACGGGTTCGTAATTTTAAAATTAATTACGTGTAGCGGAAGAATTAGCATAAATAATTTCTTAAATTATTTTAACCACGTATCTAGCATGCAACCTTAAGTTGTGGAGACATGATCATAAATTAAAATTTTACGGAAAAGTAAACTAACTTACTTAGTACCTCGCGTAACTCGAAGAAAGGGACGAGATCCAACCGTAGCGTCCCTTGGAAGCTCCGCCTCTATTCGCGTCCACGCCGAGTTCTCTTCGGGATGACTTCGCAAAGCCACGAGTTTTGTGCCGACGAAAACTACTAGATTCTTCAAAGGCACAACTAGAATATCAAGAGAGAGAGATGGAAACTAACCACCAAGTAACGAAATCAAGATTCCGGGGAAAGGAAGGAGGGAGTCGCGACCCGCTTCTTCTTCTTCTTTGGCACCTTCTTGGTGGAGGAGGCTCACGGAAACCCTAGGTGCTGCGCCGGCCCTAGGGGAGGAGAGAGGGCGCCGGCCCTAGTGAGAGAAAGGGCGCCAGCCCAAGAGAGAGAAAGGGGCGCCGGAGAGAGAGGGAGAGAATAAGAGAGAGAGAGAGCTTGCTACTTTATCTCTTAATTGGGAATTCAAGCCTTGCCTTGGTTCCTTTATAAGTAGCCTCTCCATCGCCAAGTCTGCCTTTTAACGGAATAAATTTTCATAAGAAATTTAACCTATAAATTCTCTTATGAATTATTCTGTTATACCAAGTTTTATTATAACTAAATTTATAATAAAAACAAACACATCTCTCCTTTTATTATGGAATAAAATTTACAAGAAATTTATTATATAAATTTTTCTTATCATGGAAAAATCAATTCATAATTGATTTTATAAAATAAAATAAACCAATCCATGGTTCATTTTAATTTCCATAAAAAGAATAAATTTCTATAAATTTCTTTATACAAATTTCTTTATATAAATTTATTTATCCATAATTTTACAAAACAAATCACGCTTGATTTATTTTATAATTTAAACCAAATAAATTGGTTTTCCCTCCATGTGGTGGCCGGCCAAACCAAGCCGCCTCCTCGCGAATTAAACTCATTTAATTCGCCCAATAAGCCTTCAAAAGACTTAGCCATTTTAAGCTTCCGATGCGCCTCTGATAAATTCAGATTCGACTTATTTCTCTTGATCAGAAAATTTAATTTTCAACTCGTTTTAAATCCCTCGGAGTACTCGTTGTGCGTGTGACTAAATAGGCTTTCGATTTATGTTGGCCGTCTATAATTATCCAATTATAGAATGATCATCAGTGGCATCTAGTAGTACATCATGATCCCCAATTAATCGAAAGATCAACGAGTTGACCTCAGAAATAATTCTGAAACTCTTCAGCAGCTCTAATGAATCGTGCCTCATTCCCTTCACCATCTTATACCCACTTGGTTCAGGACATGGTCTGTGTGTGTCAGTCCCCACTAGGCTGGCTACGTCACACCTAGCCCAAGTAACGTTCTCTCGTCCTTTGGATTTCTAATTACTCTCATGTATTTAAGAGACTCATACTCTAAACATGTCATGCTCTGGCCAGAGGCTTTGAGTAACAATCCGACGATAGGCCTTGGGTATACATCTCCTCGCAAGGAGTGGTGAATCCTTTGTAGACTGTTCAAACATCTTCGGGCACTTCGGCTTATACCCAACCATCCTGGGTCCACACCTCCTTGGAGATGCTTGCTTAAGATGTTAAAGTATAAGTCTCCATGACCAAGATGACTTGAACACCGCAAGTCAAAGGAGCATCGCACTTAAGCTGCAGTAAGAACTTCACTGACATGTCTATATATAGACTACCATGTGAAGTTTTACAGCAGTCACTCCAATGAACTAGTTCCCTTAACTAGCGTTTATCTCCGGACATCCCAATGTCACCAGCCAGTGAGAATCAGCTGATTAGAGAATAACCCATGCTAGTCTTAACAGAATTGATAGTGTCCGTATTTATCAATTCATCGACTAGGGATATTTTCAATACTTCACAGTTGCACATGTAGAGATAATCACTAGTTGTGATTCCATCACAAATTCTCTCATGCTGTGAATTGTATTGCGGACATTCAGTAGATGAGTTTAAGATCCCAATCAAATACACAAACATGTATACTCAAATAGTAAATTTTCATTTATTAAAATAAATATTTACAATCATAAGGCGATTGCCTTAGGACATTTCTTTCATATTACTAACAAACTCCCACTTGGCCTAATGCCAATCGCTACGGTATCCAATACCACAGGCTCTAACATGACCCTCAAACTTGCTCTGAGGCAAGGTCTTAGTTAAAGGATCCGCTAAATTCCTTTCAGTGGGAATTTTCTCAATTTGTATATCATTCCTACTTATAATCTCTCTGATCAGATGATAGCGGCGAAGCACGTGTTTGGATCGCTGATGAGACCTTGGTTCCTTTGCTTGTGCAATAGCTTCATTGTTGTCGTAGTAAACCGGCACTGCTTCATCAATGGTTGGAACCACACCAAGTTCGGAGACAAACTTCTTGATCCAGACTGCTTCCTTTACTGCTTCCAAAGTAGCAATATATTCCACTTCCGTGGTAGAATCCGCTACGGTGTCTTGTTTGGAACTCTTCCAACTTATTGCGCCTCCATTCAAAGTAAATACGTATCCAGACTGAGATTTGGAGTCATCCTTATCTGTCTGGAAATTGGCATCTGTATACCTACGTATTACCATATCTCCTTCTCCATATATTAGGAACACATCCTTAGTTCTTCTTAAGTACTTAAGGATTGTCTTGACAGTCGCCCAATGATCCATTCCTGGATCTGACTGGTATCTGCTTGTGACGCTCAGAGCATACGATACATCGGGCCTTGTACATAACATAGCATACATGATAGATCCTATCGCGGATGCATAAGGAATCTTATTCATGCAAATCCTCTCGTCTTCTGTGCGCGGACACATAGACTTTGAAAGGTTGATCCCATGCCTGATGGGAAGGTAACCTTTCTTGGATTCCGACATGCTAAACCTTTTTAGCACTCGGTCTATATATGTAGACTGCGAAAGACTAAGCAACCGTTTTGATCTATCTCTATAGATTCTAATCCCAAGGATATAGGTTGCTTCTCCCAGGTCTTTAATGGAGAAAGATTTGGACAACCAAATTTTAACTGTCTGTAAGACTGATATATCGTTTCCTATAAGTAATATGTCATCGACATATAATACTAGGAATACGACTGCACTCCCACTAACCTTTTTGTACACACAAGGTTCGTCAGGATTTTGTGAGAAATCAAACTCTTTGATTGTCTCATCAAAACGGATGTTCCAGCTCCTGGATGCTTGCCTCAGTCCATAAATGGATCGTCGAAGCTTGCATACTTTGGTTTTATCAACCGATGTGAAACCTTCAGGTTGTATCATGTATACATCCTCAAGCAGGTTTCCATTAAGGAAAGCTGTTTTCACATCCATTTGCCATATCTCATAATCATAATGAGCTGCTATGGCTAGGAGCATCCGAATGGATTTAAGCATAGCTACTGGTGAATAGGTTTCGTCATAATCAATTCCTTATTTTTGACGATATCCTTTTGCCACTAATCTAGCTTTAAAGGTAACAACATTACCTTCCATGTCGATTTTCTTCTTGAAAACCCACTTGCACCCTATGGGCTTATTCCCTTCAGGTGGGTTAACCAAGTCCCATACTTGATTTTCGTACATGGAATCCATTTCCGACTTCATGGCTTCAAGCTATTTCTCCCTTTCTGAATTTTTCAGAACATCTTCATAACTGATAGGTTCGTCATCGCTTATGAGTAACACGTCGTTCGATTCACTTATGAGAAATCCGTATCTCTCTGGAATATTGCGTGTCCTATCATACCTACGAAGAGGTGGTGTTGTTTTAGGTTCAACTTATAGCTCATCATTATGAGTTATTGGTTGTGGGTCTAGACTAGGTGTCTCTGTAATGTCTATTGGAGTTTCTTGAACTTCATCAAGTTCAATGTCACTCCCACTATTTTCTTGTAAAAGAAATTCTTTTTCCAGAAATACAGCATGCCTTGAAACAAACACCTTTTGTTCCAAGGGATGATAGAATTGGTAACCCTTCGTTTCCTTAGGGTATCCAATAAATAGACATTTATCAGACTTAGCATCCAATTTGTCTAATACAGTCCACTTCACATAAGTAGGACAACCTCATATCTTAAGGTGAGTTAAGTGGGGTTTCTTACTATTCCACCTCTCATATGGAGTAGTAGAGACTACCTTGGTCGGGACTCTGTTTAGCAAGTAAACAGCTGTCTTAAGTGCATAGCCCCAAAAGAATTTTGGAAGAGTGCATGATTCATCATGGATCTAACCATGTCCATCAAGGTTCGGTTACGCCTCTCAGATTCACCATTATGCTGTGGTGTATACGGCGGAGTCCATTGGGACAATATCCCATTGTCCCTAAGATAATCTTGAAACTCTTGACATAAGTATTCACCACCCCGATCGGATCGAAGTATCTTAATACTTTTGCCAAGTTGTTTCTCTACTTCATTTCTGAACTCTTTGAATTTCTCAAAAGCTTCAGATTTGTGTTTCATCAAGAACACATACCCGAATCGTGAGTGATCATCGATAAAGGTAATGAAGTAGCTATAGCCTCCTTGTGCAAGAGTTGACATTGGTCCACATACTTCTGTATGTATTAGACCAAGCAATTCTCCCACTAGATTACCTTTTTCGAAAAAGGGTAATTTGGTCATCTTGCCTTTTAAGCATGATTCGCATGTATCAAATGAACCGGGTTCAAATGATTCCAGAATTCCACATCGGTGTAATTTGGTCATGCGTTTCTTACTTACATGGCCAAGACGACAATGCCACGTGTAGGAGTCTATTCGATTATCTATTCGAGCACGTTTGTTGCTAACTTCGATAATGAAAACGTCACCGGATAAATCTAACGTGTAGATACCATTGCATAAAGTTCCATTCCCATAAAGAACGTCATTTAAAGTTATGTAACAACAATTGTTACTAAAAGTTAAATGATAATCCTTTTCATTCAAACATGAAATAGATACAATATTCTTTATTAACGAAGGAACAAAATAACAATTATCCAATTCTAAAACACGTCCAGTAGGGAGCTTTAGCAAATATGTTCCGATGGCAACAGCAGCAATCTTTGCTCCATTTCCAACTCGCAAATTCGCTTCTCCCTTGACGAGTCTTCTTCTATTCCTTAGCCCCTATATGTCATTACATATATGTGAGCTACACCCAGTATCAAGTACCCAGGTATTTGAGGAAATAGAGTTGTTGGATCGATAAAACCGATAGAGGGGGGGTGAATATCGGAAAACTTTCGGATTTGAAAACTAAGAGAAGTTGCACAGCGGAAGTTAAAAACACACAACGCAAACACGGGGGGTTTTACTTGGTTCGGAGCCTGGGGCGACTCCTACTCCAAGTCCCACAGTCGTTGGCCATTTACTTTGGGCAATTCTATATAGGCGCAAAAACAATTTACAAATATTGATTACAGAGTAAGTGCAGTAAATTGAAAATCGCTCTTCTTTACCGACGTCCGAGTAGATTGACTTTTTTGGAGCAGTAGGACGTCGTCAGCTCGAGTTGGGCAGTTTCCGGAGCAAGGCGTGAGAGCGGAAGAGCGTACAAGTGTTGATTGGAAGTGATGCTTGGAAGCCTTGGTCGAGGGCCTTTATATAGGGCCTGGGGGCGCCCGGGACGTCGGGGGCGCCCCCACGTGGTCTTTGATCCGCCAAACTCTCGGTCGCGTCTGATCCCCTTATCTTCCAGATCCACTTTGACCGGGGCGCCCGAAGCGCTCGGGGCGCCCGGATTGACCGGGTCAAAGCGTTATCTGCTTGGCTTCGAAGGGAGCTTCGGTAGCTGGCCCTGGGGGCGCCCGCAGCGCTGGGGGCGCCCGGGAGCACGGGGGCGCCCGCAGTATGTACTATCGAAGCGTACGTTTTGCTTGTGTGTTTTGTGTTCACCTTGGGGGCGCTCGGGACACTCCGGGCGCCCTGGTCAGCTGTTGCCTCACTCCTTTGAGGCTCTCTGAGCTGCAGACACTCGTTCCTTCGGTCCTGCATCCAGGGTTAGTCCAAAAACACAACAAAACATTAAGTGATTAGTTTATACAGCCTAAGCTGTCTTGGTTCTGACTTTGGTCTCCAAAATGGAGCCCTAGGTCGAACCGACGCCTACTGTTCCCTCGACGGGGAACGCGTCCTCACCTACTCCTCTCGGGAGAATTTACCTGATGCCAACCGTTCCTTTGGTTGGACTTGTGCCTGACGGTCCTTTGTCAGGTCTTGGATGCCGAGCTGCCCTTCGCTCGGTGCCTAGCATTCCTTCGCTAGGGCTTCAGTCCCAGGCTGTCCTTCGCCTGGCGCCTAGCAGTCCTTCGCTAGGGCTTTTGACTCTGGCATTCCTTCGCCAGCGCCTACCAGTCCTTCGCTAGGTCTTTTTACCCTAGCATTCTTTCGCCAGTGTCTAGCAGTCCTTCGCTAGAAACTTTTCCTGCACACTAGAGTCACTTGTTAGAAAACAAGTAAGACTTAACTTTTGACCTCTGTTTCCATTATCAAAACACAGGTTTGACTTGGGTGCATTCTGCACCAACAATCTCCCCCTTTTTGATTTATGGCAACCCTAGTTCAAAAAGTTAAGTTTAAGCAAACATGAAAAGGTTATATTTTGTTCCCCTCCCCCTGGAAGGAATCTCCCCCTAGATTTTTCAAAAATTCGTGGGGTAAAAAAAAACTTGTACTTTGAAAACTTAAGTTTTAGTTACTTAGAAATGCTTAAGTTAAAAGTACATAGGAGAGCATGATTTTAGAGTACTTAAAAAGTTTGAAGCTTTATGTTTTAAGGTACTCAAAAGTTTTGAAAGTGTTAGCTTAAGTACTTAGTAGGATTTAAAAAGCTTAAGTACTTAGTAAACTTTGAAACACTTTAGTACATTTGGAAAACTTAAGTACTTAATAATTTTGAAAATTTAAGTACTTAATAAATAGAGTACATTTGGAAAACTTAAGTACTTAATAAATTTTTTATTTAAAAAAACTTAAGTACTTAGTAACATTGTACTTATACAGTTTTGAGAAACTTAAGCTTAAAGTACTTATAAAAATTTTGACAAGCTTAAGTTAGAAAATTTTTGAAAGGCTTGAGTACTTAGAAAGCTTAAGTGAAAATTTTGAAAGTTTTAAGAACTTAATTACTTTAGTTAATTTTGAAAAACTTAAGTATTTTTGAAAATTTTTGAATAAAGGATAAGAAAATTTTTGAAAACTTTTTGAATAATGGATAAGAAAATTTTTGAAAACTTTTTGAATAAAGGATAAGAAAATTTTTGAAAACTTTTTGAATAAAGGATAGAGTTAAAAAAAATTAATATTACTTTACTCTCTCCTTTCCTATCTCTCCCCCTTTGCCATATATCAAAACAGATAAATATAGCAGAAATAAGCTTGCATAAAGAAAATTAGTAAGATTTTGCTGTACTGAACCAATTCATAATTAGACTTAAACTAAATCAGTCAATTTTCTCTGTAGGGACCTATCTAACCCAATTAGCTACTTACTAACTATTATAAATAGTAGTTTTTGCTAGGGTTAGTCAAGTTAAGTGTTTCTGTTCAAGTTAGATTTTCTAAGCTTGACACTTAACTTGATTGCTTTGTAAGTTGTATTTAGTGCCCCAATTACTGCAGATGCACTGACTTAAAGCATCTTGAATTAAGGCAAAGACCTAAGTATCTCAACCCTTTCTAGATTATCAACCAAAAGTACCCTAAGGTGCTTGTGAGATGCTGGCTTCTAAGTCTATAGGTGCATGCAGTTCTAGGGTTAGGGCCTAGGCTAAGTCCATTTTCGAAAAAGCCCTAGTTTTGAAAGGGGGTTGTTTTGAAATAAAAATAAAACTAAGTCGAAAATGAAAACTGATTTTGAAATTAAGTAAAACAGTTTTTCAAATTCTATTTTTAGAAACAAATTTTTAAATCAAGTAGAGCAAAAAAAATTAATCTATTCTACAGAACACAATCCTAACTGCCTTCTTAATGAGCTGAACTCAGATTCAGGTAAGGGTTTTGTGAATATATCAGCTAAGTTGGATTTAGAGTCAATATGCTTAAGTACTATTTCACCCCTGGCTACTTGGTCTCTTACAAAATGATGTTTGACTTCTATATGTTTGGTTCTGGAGTGTTGGATTGGGTTCTTAGTTAAATTAATTGAACTTATATTGTCAATAAATACTTGAGTTGGGTGTAGTTGAGCTGGAAGTCCTTAAGTGTGTGCATCATCCATAAAAGTTGAGCAACACACTCTCCTAAGGCCACATACTCAGCTTCAGTTGTGGATAGAGCTACACAGTGTTGTTTTCTGCTGCACCAACTAACTAGACTCTGACCTAACAGTTGGCAGCTTCCACTTGTGCTCTTTCTATCTAATTTACAACCAGCATAGTCAGAATCTGAGTATCCTGTCAAATCAAAGGTTGAGGTCGTAGGATACCAAATCCCTACATTTAGGGTGCCCTTTACATATCTTAGTATTCTTTTTAGGGCTGCTAAGTGTGTTTCCTTAGCACAGGTTTGGTATCTAGCACACATCCCTACAGCAAAAAGAATATCAGGTCTACTGGCTATAAGATACAGTAGGCTACCTATCATACTCCTATAGAGTTTAAGGTCTACTGGTTTACCATCAGGGTCACTATCTATTTTTACATTAGTGGCCATGGGGGTGTAGCGACCCGCCTTCTCTACCTTAGACGGACCGTTACTTTGTCTACTTCTTGACTCTAATGCAACAACTAAAATTGCGGAACTTTCTTAAACTTTTTTTTTGTATTTAAATCTATCTAAGAATGATATTCTAACTTTAATAGTCATGCATTTAAACTCATCACACAAGGTGCTATAATATTACTAGAGCATTATGGAATATGGATGCAACTTTTCTAAGCATATTTAAAGCAATAAAACTTAATTCGAAACTAACCACATCTTGGCACATGCAATAATATTTATAGAACTTCATAGAATGTAAATCTTACTTTTCTACCGAATTTACAAGCATTTTAAGTACAATTAGGACCTAGTCTAAAAGGGAATAATAATAAGCTCAAGAATAAGTCTAAAACGCAATGTATCCACATGTTAAACTACTCATGCCCTTGCTCATCTAGTGCATTCACAAAAGTATGCATACTAATTGAAATGACATGGAATCTTCATTCTACAAAATTGAGCATGTAAAACTATCCGAAGCATGAATGTTTAATAAACTCCATAACACAATAACTTGGAATTTGGAAATCTTAAACATGCATTTTAAATAAGCTAAACTGTCTCATCCCAAGGATCTCTCCAAGGTCAGCCACCACACACACGTCACTCAGCACCGCCTCGTCGCCTTCCTTCAGAATTGCTTGTCTTTACCTTTATCTGCAGTAAGAGGAAATGCAACTAATAAGCATAAAGCTTAGCAAGTACTATCTAGCTCACAAAAACTCGAAATGTGCAGGCATGCTTTTTAAACAATGTGAAATCACATGAGATACTTTTATGCTTAAAAGAAACACTAAAACATGTATATACTTTTATGCTTAAAAGAAACACTAAAACATGTATAACTCAAAACATGCATACTCAAGCATTAATACATCTTAGCTCACTTTTTCTTGGCTTAGCTTGAAACTTTAGCAATTCTTTAATTTTAAATCTTTCTTTAACTTTTAGAAAACTTCCTTAAACTTTAGAAAAACTTTGCTAAAGCATATACTTGAAAATAATAACTCACTTGGATCCACTTAAGACGTAAGTACCATCTTATGCGCGTTCCCTAAAAGGTTGGGGTAGCGAGCCACCAATCCTAATAGAGCAGACCTTGGTCTACCAGGGCCAAGACCTCGGAATTGGACACCTGGATTTCTTTGACGATGCCCTTGGACGCCGGATACTGGCCTTAGAAAATAAAATACTTACTTTTTCTTATCTTGCATGCCTTGGCATTTTAACGAGCACCTTGTGTGCCCAAATCCCTAAGCCTTGACTTTTGGGGATTTCTTAAGGCCTTGGCCTTTTCTTTTCTTGTCTTTATCTTCTCTTTTCTTTTCTCATAATTTTTCTTAGGCCCTAACCTCATATAGGGTGCTTAATTAAACTTATACAAGCATGGATTAAACTAAGATTACATGCAAAATCATAAACTAAAGGAAAATTGCATTTTTAACTTTCTAACGGGAAAAACTTGCGAAAAACCGCCTCTTACTGCAGGTGAGCAGTACTTACCTTGGTATCTTGGACTTACAACCAAGAACGGGTCGGAGGTTCCGGAGAAACTCGGAGTCTCGGAGATTTCTTCGCGTTCACGCGTTCCTCTCGTCGTGGGGATTCCGAATATCGGAAAATCTCTCAGAGGAGAGCCTTGGCCGACCACCGGAGGAAAGCCCTAGGCTTGGTGTTTTCGCCCAAGGGAGGAGAGAGGGGCGGCGTGAGGGTTTGGGTGAGGAAAATAAAACTTCTCTCCTTAATTATCTATTTATACTTATGGGGGCGAATTTACCTAATTATACCTTATCTATTGTTTCGCTCAATCTATTTCAACAAAATCAAACCAGCGCAGCTGGTCCGCCCATTGTCTCTCATAGCGTAGGTGAAGGGTTCGATTCCCATCTATGCGATTTTTTGTTTATAACCCTTTTTACCACTTTCGTTTACGGAAAAATTCTATAAAAATATCCATAAATTTGGAATAAATTCTAAGATATTTCTAAAATTAGTTTCGAGAATTTTCGGGCTATCTCTTTTAATAAAATACTAAACGGACTCGGAAAATTCCATAAAAATATTCTAAAAATATCTAGAATATTTCTAAAATATTTTTAACTAATTTCAAGGACTTTAAGGACTTAAAAGGGAAATTTTGGGGTGTTACAGGGGGTACTTATGCTTTTAG
Organism: Boesenbergia rotunda; assembly: GCA_024364735.1. Lineage (NCBI taxonomy): Eukaryota > Viridiplantae > Streptophyta > Magnoliopsida > Zingiberales > Zingiberaceae > Boesenbergia > Boesenbergia rotunda. The sequence continues at coordinate 11,178 of JAGFNQ010003007.1, read as the reverse complement.
AGTTATCCATTTTAAATTTCTTTATTAACTCTTCAGCATATATGAATTGATGAACGTAGTTACCATCCCTAGTTTGTTTGATTTGTAAGCCTAGGAAAAAGTTAAGCTCACCAACTAAGCTCATTTCAAATTCATTTTCCATTATTTTGACAAACTCTTTTAGGAAGTTTGTGTTGGTGGATCCAAAGATTATGTCATCTATGTAAATTTGGGCAATAAATATATCTTTTCCTAGGGTTTTAATAAATAAAATTGAGTCAATTTGGCCTTGTTTAAATTCTTTAGAAGTTAAATAGGTTGATAGCCGTTCATACCAGGCCCTAGGTGCTTGTTTTAGCCCATATAATGCTTTGGTTAGTTTGTAAACGTGGTTAGGTTTGTCTAAGTCCTCAAACCCTGGGGGTTGTCCTACATAAACTTCTTCTTTAATGAATCCATTTAAAAAGGCTGACTTTACATCCATTTGATATAATTTAAATCCTTTATGGGATGCAAAGGCTAACAACATTCTAATGGACTCAAGTCTAGCTACTGGGACATATGTTTCATCGTAGTCTAATCCCTCACTTGGCTGAAACCCTTGGCTACTAAGCGGGCTTTATTTCTGACTATTTCTCCTTGATCATTCAACTTATTCCTAAAGACCCACTTAGTGTCAATGACGGATTTGCTCTCAGGTTTAGGCACTAGTTCCCAGACTTGGTTCCTCTCAAATTGGGCTAACTCTTCTTGCATTGCTATGATCCAATCCGGATCAGGTAGAGCTTCATCTATAGTTTTAGGTTCTATTTTTGATATCATAGCTATTTGGCTAAGGTTTCTATAGGAGGATCTAGTCCTGACTCCTAGAGTTGGATCACCCATAATTTGATCGGTTGGGTGACTGAGTCTGGGTTTCTTGCTTCTTCTAGAGCTTGGTTCAGCCTCAGGTTCCGCTGGTCAGTTTGGTTCACTATTTGATTCGATTCTTTGGGCTGGTTCATTTGTTGGTTCGATACTTGGTTCAGTTGACTCATTAATTGGTTCAATGGTTAGTTCGTTTAAGGGTTCAATTAAGGGTTCAATAGTTTGTTCATTATTTTCTTGGTCAGAGTTTGATGAAGTTAAATCTGGATTATTAGATGTTGAGTTGATTTCTTCATCAAAAATTAAGTTTGTTGTTTCTTCAATTTTCTTAGTTTGTTTGTTGTAAACTCTATAGGCTCTACTTGTGGTTGAGTATCCTAGGAAGATACCTGGGTTGGACATAGACTGAAATTTTCCTAAATAGTCTTTGGTGTTTAGGATATGGACTTTGCATCCAAAGACCCTTAGGTAGTGTAGGTTTGGGAGTCTATGGTAGTACAGTTCATAGGGGGTTTTGTTGTGTCGCTTGTTAATCAGAACCCTATTTTGGATATAACAAGCCGTACTAATCGCTTCTGCCCAAAATTGGTTTGCTAGATTAAATTTGTTGAGCATAGCCCTAGCGACTTCTTGTAATGTTCTATTCCTTCGCTCGACTATCCCATTTTATTGGGGGGTTCTAGGACATGAAAATTCATGTAAGTACCCATTGACCTTACAGAATTCCTCGAATCGTTGATTTTCAAACTCTCCCCCGTGATCACTCCTAAGTCTTTTAATTTTAGTGTCGTTTTGATTTTCAATTAGTTTACATAATTCATTAAATAGGTTTAGGGTTTCACCTTTGGTTTTTAGAAACCTAACCCAGGTAAACCTAGAGTAATCATCAACTATTACTAAGCAGTATCGGTTCCCGCTTAGTGACTTGGCTCCATGTGAATCAAACAGGTCAAGGTGTAGGAGCTCAAGTGTAGTTTGAGTTAAATCAGATTGGATTAGTTTGTGATTGAATTTTGTTTGTTTACCTTGATTACAAGATTCACATATTAGGTTTTCATTATTTTTAATTTTGGGAATACCTTTGATTAAGCCAAGTTGGGTAATTTATGAGATAGTTCTCAGATTGGTATGACCTAATCTCATATGCCAGAGGTTTGATTGTTCTAATTGTGTTAACATACATTTGGGTATAAGGGGAAGGTTTATAGTATATACATTGTTTTTCCTAGTGCCCTTCAGCATGATTTCTGAGTCTTGTACATTTCTAATTAGGCAGTTAGAATTGTTAAAAGTAACTATATAACCAGAATCACATAACTGACTTATGCTAAGCAAGTTAAAATTAAAGTTTTCAACCAATAGAACTTTCTTAATAATGAAATCGGATTTAAGTTCAATATTACCTAACCCAATTACCTTGAGTGTAGCATTATTGCCAAATGCCACTGAGCCTAAGTTTTTGAACTTGAGCTTGGTGAACTTCAATTTATCTCCAGTCATGTGTCTGGAGCAACCGCTATCCAACATCCATTGGTCCAAATCTTTATGTTCCTACACATAAAGAGTTTTCTTGATTTGGATCCAATTAGAGTCAGGAATAGCTTAAATTGAGTTTCACTGCCTAGTCTGTCTCACCCAAATCTAGGGTTTTCAATCACGTTAGCCTTATAGGTTTCGTGAGACAGGTTTTGATAGTTAAGACTGTTTTGAAAATTTTTGATTAATTTTGGAACAATTAAATTTTGAAAACATACTTAATTAGTTTTGAAAACACTTAAATTTTGAAAACTTAATTAATTTTGAAAACAATTAAATTTTGAAAACTTACTTAATTAGTTTTGAAAACACTTAAATTTTGAAAACTTAATTAATTTTGAAATTTTTGAAAAGATGTTTAAATCTACAATTAACTGAAATTTTGTGTTAGATTCGAATTTGACAAAAAATAATTTGAATTTGAATTTCAAAAATTGACTTCCAGGTCTTGGCGAGGCACTAGGCCTTCTTTGGCCGTAGCCTTATGGGATCATCCACCCTTTCCTTGACAAAGCCTTTTAATGAAAATTTCATTTTCAAAATTATTCTTTGAAAAATTTCTGGTCTAACTAGTTTGGGTCTTGGATCGGTAGCTTCGACTAGTTCCGCCAAATTGGCTTCCCTAACGTACTATCATCTCACCTCCACCCAATACTATGTTGTCAAGTTTCAGCTAAGTTTGTTTAGTCCTTAAACTAGCCTAAGTCTAAGCATGGTAAATTGCAGAAATTAAATAAACAAGCAAACAATCATATTGCAAGCAAATATATTATCTAACAATAAATATAGTTTTCAGTTTGGCTCCCCCTGGACTAAAGCCACGGTAATGATTAGGCAAGATGTGAATCTTGTCCTTGGGGATCCAATACTGATTTGATCCAGTCGGTTTGTTCAGGCACAGTTTGGGTACCCATGCCTGAATTTTACCTCTGTACTGATTCAGTACAGCAAAGTAAGATCTTTGCCGGGATTTGGTTCTATAGCCCAGTCCGGATCGATTTAGAACTGATTTCTGTTTTCCAAGGATCATGTCAAGACCCTTGGAACCAGATGTAAATCGTTCTAAAGCTGATCTAAGATCCTTAACCTGAGTTTTCAGGGAGGAGTTCTCCTTTACAAGTTTTTCAACTTGAGTAGGAGTTCCTTCCTGAACCTTCTCGGTTAAGGGTTTAGAGTCAGCTCCCTCTTTCAGGAGTTTTACTTCCTGTCGGAGGGTTTCGACTCGGAGTTTGGCTTTTGCCAAATCTCGAAAAAGAAATGAAATTAGTTCACTTAATTGAGATCTATTGAAACCGGTTACCTTAATTTCGTCGTCTTCTGTAAAGGTCAGCTCGTCGTCGTCCTGTTCTGACTCTGACTCAGTTCTGACTTCTTCTGAGGCCGTCAGAGCTAGGAGGTTGGACTGGGGTGCCTCTTCTTCTTCTGAGGAAGATTCATCCCAGGTTGCTTGCAGTGCTTTCTTTCTTCTCGTCTTTTTAGTCTCCTTTAGGTTAGGACACTCTGACTTGTAGTGGCCCTTTTTCTTGCACTCGTAGCAAGTCACATTGGGCTTGTTTGCAGGTTCAGCTGGTTCGTCCTTTCTTCGGCCGATTTTCCGTTTGTTGGTTCGGTTCTTCAGCTCCTTGTAGTAGCTTCGGGCTAGTCGGACCAGCTTAGTTTGATTTCCTTCTTCGTCTTCTGAGTCTGAGTTAGACTCAGGTTCAGGTTCAGGCTTCTTCTTTGTTGTCCTTCCAGTCTTACCTGCAACGAAAGCAATACCCTTCTCGACCATATTGGTGTTAGTTTGTTCGTGCAGTTCTAGTTCGGAAAACAATTCGTCTAATTTTATTTTTGAAAGATCCCTTGAGACCTTGTATGCATCTACCATAGATGCCCACAAGGTGTTTCTAGGGAAAGCGTTTAAGGCATACCTTATTAAGTCACGGTTTTCAACCTTGTGACCTATAGTGTGAAGGTCATTCATTAGCTCTTGGATTCGTGCGTGGAGCTGGGCTGCTGTTTCGTTGTCGGCTATCTTCATGGTGTAGAGTTTGTTCAGGAGCAGGTCCCTCTTACTGATCCGAGTATCTGATGTCCCTTCGTGCAGCTCGATCAATTTTGCCCAAAGCTCCTTCGCACTGTTGAAGGGGCCCACGCGGTTTAGCTCCTCTTTCGTCAATCCGCATTGAAGAGTCTGAGTCGCTTTAGCGTCGGCTTCTATCTTTCATTTCAGAGTGGTGTCCCACTCTGTGTAGCTTTGAGGAAGACCTTCGGCATTTTTGGGGATCTCCAGACCAGACTGGATAATGATCCACATGTCCACCTGAGTTTTCAGGTGGACCTCCATACGACTTTTCCAGTAGGAAAAGTCTTCTCTACTGAAGAGTGGAGGACTGGCGGTGCTAAATCCCTCTTGCATGGCCATTTAATCTGAAAAAGAAAACTAACAAAAATATCCCAAGACTTGGTCTTGGATTAGTAGTGCGGGATAAGGATAATAAAAAAAATTATATAAAAAAAATCGAATGAGAAAAAAAAATCCGAAAAATTTTCAAACTGGTGGTTGCACCAAGTTTGAATAACCCCGCTTTGATACCACTTGTTGGATCGAGAAAACCGATAGAGGGGGGGGTGAATATCGGAAAACTTTCGGATTTGAAAACTAAGAGAAGTTGCACAGCTGAAGTTAAAAACACACAACGCAAACACGGGGGGTTTTACTTGGTTCGGAGCCTGGGGCGACTCCTACTCCAAGGTCCACGGTCGTTGACCGTTTACTTTGGACAATTCTATATAGGCGCAAAAACAATTTACAAATATTGATTACAGAGTAAGTGCAGTAAATTGAAAATCGCTCTTCTTTATCAACGTCCGAGTAGATTGACTTTTTTGGAGCAGCAGGACGTCGTCGACTCGAGTTGGGCAGTTTCCGGAGCAAGGCGTGAGAGCGGAAGAGCGTACAAGTGTTGATTGGAAGTGATGCTTGGAAGCCTTGGTCGAGGGCCTTTATATAGGGCCTAGGGGCGCCCGGGACGTCGGGGGCGCCCCCCACGTGGTCTTTGATCCGCCAAACTCTCGGTCGCGTCTGATCCCCTTATCTTCCGGATCCACTTTGACCGGGGCGCCCGAAGCGCTCGGGGCGCCCGGATTGACCGGGTCAAAGCGTTATCTGCTTGGCTTCGAAGGGAGCTTCGGTAGCTGGCCCTGGGGGTGCCCGCAGCGCAGGGGGCGCCCGGGAGCAGCGGGGGCGCCCGGGAGCACGGGGGCGCCCGCAGTATGTACTATCGAAGCGTACGTTTTGCTTGTGTGTTTTGTGTTCACCTTGGGGGCGCCCGGGACACTCCGGGCTCCCTGGTCAGCTGTTGCCTCACTCCTTTGAGGCTCTCTGAGCTGCAGACACTCGTTCCTTCGGTCCTGCATCCAGGGTTAGTCCAAAAACACAACAAAACATTAAGTGATTAGTTTATACAGCCTTAGCTGTCTTGGTTCTGACTTTGGTCTCCAAAATGGAGCCCTAGGTCGAACCGACGCCTACTGTTCCCTCGACGGGGAACGCGTCCTCACCTACTCCTCTCGGGAGAATTTACCTGATGCCAACCGTTCCTTTGGTTGGACTTTTGCCTGACGGTCCTTTGTCAGGTCTTGGATGCCGAGCTGCCCTTCGCTCGGTGCCTAGCATTCCTTCGCTAGGGCTTCAGTCCCAGGCTGTCCTTCGCCTGGCGCCTAGCAGTCCTTCGCTAGGGCTTTTGACTCTGGCATTCCTTCGCCAGTGCCTAGCAGTCCTTCGCTAGGTCTTTTTACCCTGGCATTCCTTTGCCAGTGTCTAACAGTCCTTCGCTAGAACTTTTCCTGCACACTAGAGTCACTTGTTAGAAAACAAGTAAGACTTAACTTTTGACCTCTGTTGCCATTATCAAAACAAGGTTTGACTTGGGTGCATTCTGTACCAACAAGAGTGACATTCAATAACGAAGATACCTGAAGAGGATGGGGCATCGGATACCTTCTTCTTCAAGGACTCAAGATAAACCTTGCAGTTTCTTCGCCAGTGACCCTCCTTGCCACAGTGATGGCAAGTGTCTTTTGGTGTCTTTTCAGTCTTTTTGGCCTTTTTCTTCTTTCCTTTATTCTGTTCTTTGGCCTTCCTCTTAGAACCTTTCTTCGAGGAACCAACTAACAGTACCGTCTTCTGATCCTGCTTTACAGAAGGCTCAATAGTCTTCAGCAGGTTGAGCAACTCAGGAATGGTAGTCTCCAGCTTGTTCATCCGATAGTTCATCACAAATTGTGAATAACTTTTGGGCAAACAATGCAGAATTAAGTCAATACTTAGTTCATGATCCATTGCAAAATCGAGTGTGCTCAGTCGCTCGATGTACCCCAACATCTTTAACACAAACTGTGAGGCAGAAGTGCCTTCCTGCATCCTAGAGGTGAAGAGGAGTCTGGAGACTTCGAACCTTTCGGATCTCGCCTGCTCTTCAAACAACTCATGAAGATGGAAGATGATGGTATAAGCATCCATATGCTTATGCTGCTTTTGCAGCTCAGGTATCATAGAGGCTAGCATGATGCAACTGGTAAGTTCAGAATCAGTCACATGTTTCTGATAGGCCACTAGCTGGTTTGGAGTTGCATCTTCTGGAGGACGGTTGGGAAGTTGATCTTCAAGGACATAAGCAAGCTTCTCTGCCTTGAGGACTATCCTCAGGTTTCGAAGCCAGTCCATGAAGTTTGGCATAGTCAGTTTATTGGTGTCCAAAATGGAACGCAAATTCAGAGAAGACATGATCAAGTGATTATCCTAGAAATACAAATTGAGCTTATGTGAGAAGAATCATAAAGAATGCATCAATATACATTAATTATATCCTATTTATTTTTCGAATTGAATAACCCTTTTTATCAATTCGGGAGATCGTAGGAACATCTCCAAATAGGTTGATATCCAACCATAGATAATAACAACCATGGCTGTGGCCATCAAGTTATTCTTAGCTATGAAGGTAGGTAATTATACCGATTACATATCACATATATGTAACTATCACTTTATGCTATCAACTAATTGAATGTTTGCATAAATCATTGGGTTGTTAACTAATTAACAAGTATGCAACATTATACATAGCACCCAACTGCACCTCTCTTTACATCGACCTTGGCTGTGGCACAACAAATCGATGCTCCAAGCTTAAGGCTGACCCATTAATCAAGAAATAGTTTTAATATGGTTGGAGCTCATTCAACCATTTAGTCAGGCTTGGATGTGTCCAACAACCAAAACTAAGGATTGACCTCTGACTCCAACTATATTATTCATAAACTAATTCCATGGTTTGAACATGTGGAGGTTCAAGCCGGGCATGGATGTGTCCATCAACCCAAACGAGAAACAAAACCCCGATTCTAACCATATTAATGGAAGGTGTTGGCCTCAATATTTTGTAAGGGGTTTTGGGTCTCATCCTTTCTTTTCTAAGCACATTCATGACATATAATTATGTCATGACTAATGATTTTCTTAATAAAGTATGTATGTGACTTAATTTATCAAGTCTCATTAATTGAATTAGGAACCGGATTTCCTAATTCTAATTTCATACTTTATTCAAGGAATTGTTTTGGGAAACAATTTCCTAAATTGTCATAATCAATTTCGGAAATAATATGCTTAAGACTTTGATTTCTCTAAATCAAATCTTATTAAATTAAGAGACAGATTCCCTTAATTCAACCACATATTATTTTCATGAAAAACTCTTTTAAGAAAACTCTATAGGAAACTATTTTCCTAATTAATTTTGGAGACAACAATATGTAAGAGCATCACCTCTTAAATCAAATTTTCAAGATTTGATCACATATTCTATTCATGGATTAATTAATTACAACAAATTATTTTCTAAGGGTGGCTCCCCGAGGCTCAGATACCCAAAGAAAAGAAATTTATCGTAAATCCAATTTGGTCCGCTCCCCGAGGCGTAACCAAATTAACACATGATAATTTTATTCAAAATGGGAAATTAAATTACAACAACTAACTTTAAATTGGATGGCTCCCCGAGGCTCAATCCAAAAAAAAAATTTTGTTAATAATTTAAAACCAATTCGAATTTAATTGTCAATTAATGATCCATAAATTTGTCTAGACTTTTTGAAAGAAAGTGCCCAAAATTGCGAGATTTCATAATAGGTTTTCAGAATAATTGTAAGTTTCTAGTACAAAAAAACTTACATATTTCCAAAATCTGAAAATTTCCAAAATAGGAAATTTCCAAAATTGGAAAGTTTCCAAAAATGGGAAGTTTTCACAATTATCATAAAATTTCAGAAACTAGGATATTTCAAAAGTTTGCGAAATTTCATGAGGATTTCCAAACTTTGAAATTCCTAGATCTAAAATTTATCATAATTGGAAAGTTTCCATGATTGAAAATTTTCCAAAATTGAGATCATGACAAAGTTTTCCGCAAAACAATTATATGATTATGTCGAACACTAACCGGCTCTGATACCACTGTTGGGACGGGTGCATGTTGACAAGGATACGGGTTCGTAATTTTAAAATTAATTACGTGCAGCGGAAGAATTAGCATAAATAATTTCTTAAATTATTTTAACCACGTATCTAGCATGCAACCTTAAGTTGTGGAGACATGATCATAAATTAAAATTTTACGGAAAAGTAAACTAATTTACTTAGTACCTCGCGTAACTCGAAGAAAGGGACGAGATCCAACCGTAGCGTCCCTTGGAAGCTCCGCCTCTATTCGCGTCCACGCCGAGTTCTCTTCGGGATGACTTCGCAAAGCCACGAGTTTTGTGCCGACGAAAACTACTAGATTCTTCAAAGGCACAACTAGAATATCAAGAGAGAGAGATGGAAACTAACCACCAAGTAACGAAATCAAGATTCCGGGGAAAGGAAGGAGGGAGTCGCGACCCGCTTCTTCTTCTTCTTTGGCACCTTCTTGGTGGAGGAGGCTCACGGCAACCCTAGGTGCTGCGCTGGCCCTAGGGGAGGAGAGAGGGCGCCGGCCCTAGTGAGAGAAAGGGGCGCCGGCCCTAGAGAGAGAAAGGGGCGCCGGAGAGAGAGGGAGAGAATAAGAGAGAGAGAGAGAGCTTGCTACTTTATCTCTTAATTGGTAATTCAAGCCTTGCCTTGGTTCCTTTATATAGTAGCCTCTCCATCGCCAAGTCTCCCTTTTATCGGAATAAATTTTCATAAGAAATTTATCCTATAAATTCTCTTATGAATTATTCCGTTATGCCAAGTTTTATTATAACTAAATTTATAATAAAAACAAATACATCTCTCCTTTTATTATAGAATAAAATTTACAAGAAATTTATTATATAAATTTTTCTTATCATGGAAAAATCAATTCATAATTGATTTTATAAAATAAAATAAACCAATCCATGGTTCATTTTAATTTCCATAAAAAGAATAAATTTCTATAAATTTCTTTATACAAATTTCTTTATATAAATCTCTTTATATAAATTTATTTATCCATAATTTTACAAAACAAATCGCGCTTGATTTATTTTATAATTTAAACCAAATAAATTGGTTTCCCCTCCATGTGGTGGCCGGCCAAACCAAAGAGGGTGGGGACCCTCTTTGGCCGGCCAAACCAAGCTGCCTCCTCGCGAATTAAACTCATTTAATTCGCCCAATAAGCCTTCAAAAGACTTAGCCATTTTAAGCTTCCGATGCGCCTCTGATAAATTCAGATTCGACTTATTTCTCTTGATCGGAAAATCCAATTTTCAACTCATTTTAAATCTCTCGGATTACTCATTGTGCGTGTGACTAAATAGGCTTTCGATTTATGTTGGCCGTCTATAATTAACCAATTATAGAACGATCATGAGTGGCACCTAGTAGTACATCATGATCCCCAATTAATCAAAAGATCAACGGTTGACCTCAGAAATAATTCTGAAACCCTTCAGCAGCTCTAATGAATCATGTCTCATTCCCTTCACCATCTTATACCCACTTGGTTCAGGACATGGTCTGTGTGTGTCAGTCCCCACTAGGCTGATTACGTCACACCTAGCCCAAGTAACGTTCTCTCGTCCTTTGGATTTCTAATTACTCTCATGTATTTAAGATACTCATACTCTAAACATGTCATGCTCTGGCCAGAGACTTTGAGTAACAATCCGACGATAGGCCTTGGGTATACATCTCCTCGCAAGGAGTGGTGAATCCTTTGTTGGCTGTTCAAACATCTTCGGGCACTTCGTCTTATACCCAACCATCCTGGGTCCACACCTCCTTGGAGATGCTTGCTTAAGATGTTAAAGTATAAGTCTCCATGACTAAGATGACTTGAACACCGCAAGTCAAAGGAACATCGCACTTAAGCTGCGGTAAGAACTTCACTAACATGCCTATATATAGACTACCATGTGAAGTTTTACAGCCAGTCACTCCAATGAACTAGTTCCCTTAACTAGCATTCATGTTTATCTCCGGACATCCCAATGTCACCAGCCAGTGAGAATCAGCTGATTAGAGAATAATCCATACTAGTCTCAACAGAATTGATAGTGTCCGTATTTATCAATTCATCGACTTGGGATATTTTCAATACTTCACAGTTGCACATGTAGAGATAATCACTAGTTGTGATTCCATCACAAATTCTCTCATGCTGTGAATTGTATTGCGGACATTCAGTAGATGAGTTTAAGATCCCAATCAAATACACAAACATGTATACTCAAATAGCGAATTTTCATTTATTAAAATAAATGTTTACAATCATAAGGCGATTGCCTTAGGACACTTCTCTCATA
>JAGFNQ010003006.1:231499-261568 GCA_024364735.1 Boesenbergia rotunda | reverse complement strand
AGAACATCTACATTTTGAAAGAGAATCACAAAATCACACGTTTCATATTTATATTAGTATATGCACAAAATATCTCATACTTTGGATTGTAGATAACATGGTGTGTGGTGACACACAGAAGATCAAGTTATCAGTTCCTTGCAGAAGTATAAGTAAGAGGTTCACAACGAGATGAAGTTCGACAAACCATCGGGATGGTTGTAGTGTAATTAGGTGTGGTTTGTCTTAACCATAGAATTACACTAGTGCACTTTGTGTGCATTGAGTAGGACCAAAATAGAGGTCATCCTATTTATACTGAATTTATAATTGGATTGGACCTCGGATATATTATAGAGTATAATCTCTAAATCCCGAAATAATAACGAGCACATGTAATTAATTATTGTTTCTTTGATTTACCAATGAGCGAGATTTATTCTACTAAATCAATAGGCCTGGTAAGTTGGAAAATAATATTATTTACATGGTGTGTCATTGATTATTGAGTGAATTCGTGTCCTGATGAGTCGGGATGATGATACTCCCTTGATGAGCTCATAAGGTTCATCATGATAAATCTTGAAAGTGGACTATGGTCCATCATGATGAAAAAGTTGAGTGGTACTAGTCAAGGATCACGAGGATGATTAATTAAAATTGTCAGTAATTTAAATTATTCATCGGGTATTCGATATCTTAAACACGAGGAGATGGACGACTCATAATAGGTGGAGCCCATATGAAAATATGGGGGTTGGTGAGGAAGTTCAATGGGATCATTTAGTGAAATGGATCTCCATTAATGGATCGGATTTGGATCTATTAGTGGGCCAAGACCCAACTCCTCCTCATGGTCCCTACCATAGCCCTATATATACCCCATAGGAGTCATGAAATCAAGGCTAATTGATCATCCAACAACTCAACTCTAAAACCCTAAACACCTCCCATAATCTCTCTCCTAGGGCATATCTTACACCGGGCATAGAGGAGGAAGAAGGAGCCTCTCTCTTCGGTTTCTACCTCCATCAGTTCCTTCTTTTTGGTGTGGAGCCTCAACCAGGACTAGGAGAGTTCGGCGAGAGGTGGAAGAAAGGGAGAAGCCCACCGGCGGCAGCCATCTCTTGCGGTTTTGTGGCATCGGCGGGGAGGAGAAGAATTCCAATTCTTTTCTTCCTCTTCTTCCCGGTTTCTTCTTCCTTCTTCATCACCACTTCTTCCTTGGTGTGCGCAAGAAAGGAGCCAGGGAGAGAGGTGGCCGGTGGCCGGAAAACAGGGTTGTTCATCCCTTGTTGGCGTTGGCGACATTGAAGAAGGAAGGTAGGGTTTCGGCGGTTTTGTAGGGAAGAAGGAGTTTATCTCAGCTTCTTCTTCCATCTTCTTCATCTTCCCATCCTCCTACACCTCAGTTCCCTTGTGGCCAAAGCTCCGCTACCAGCGGTGCAAGGTCGAGGTGAAGGAGGAGGTGGTCGGCGCAAGGAAACCCTAAGTCCTAAGGTTTTATGGTTGGCGGTTGGAAGAGGGTTGAAGACGATGATCTTGGCAAACCTTGGTGACTCCGCGTCTTGGTAGCTCGTTGCCCACACGACATCCAAGAAGGGAGAGTTATACGATAGAAGACTGCGAGGTAAAAGACGAGGTATACCTCTCTTTATCTCCTCTTTGTTTTTTCATTATTTCATGTGATTATTTTATCATTGCATGTGTTTTAATTAATTATCATAATTTAATTAATTGTTAATTAATATTGATAATTAATTTGTGTCATGGACCCCGATAATAAACATAAAAATTGGCGATCCATTTTTCGTCTTTTCCGCGGTCACTTGATTCGAAAAGTTAAAAGGCCTTATTCTTGAGTTTGGCTAAGTTGTGACTTAAATCAATTGATACGATGACGAGACGGTCGTTTGGGAGACGGGTCTCCATTCGGATTAAATTTTTAATCCATAGACATTGAGAGGTCTCTCATGTTCGATCTCGTGTTTGCCTTGGAAACCCGCCGAGCGGGTTCCATCATACCCCACTTATCATTTCATCGTCTGAAACTAGATGTTCCTCCTTTATCGCTGCTTCCTTCTGATGTATCTTCCCCTTCATAAATGCTCATTTCAGAGGTTGTTTTGTCGTATGATTCTTGATGACTTTCTATAAGTGCAAGTTCGGCATAGGTCTCGATCTCAGATTCTGATGACGAATCGACCCACGTAGCTTTTAAGTTCTTATCCTTCGATTGTCTTGGTCCTTTGTCCTTTTCCTTGTTAGTCAGCTTTAGACAGTTATTTTTTATGTGATCCTCTTCTTGACAGTTGTAACATCTAACATTTCTTCTTCTAGGAATGTTCTTCTTGGCCTGTGACTTTTTGAACTTGTTAGTTTTAAATAATTTATTCAGCTTTCTTACTACAAAAGCTATTTCCTCTTCATGATTTGAGAATTCTTCATCTAGTTCGATCTTCCTTGTATTCAAGGTGATATTGTCCAAATTTCCATTTTTCCTGTACATCGAGATTCGTGAATTTCAAAAGTAGAAAACATGCTTTCTAGAGTACTTACCTTGCGTTTCTTGGAGATACAATAGGAGTCGACGAACAATATCCACTCTAGTGTTTTTGGAAATGCGTTCAAAGAAAACCTTAATGAATCTCGATTTGTTATCATTTCTTCGAGATTCGTGAGTTCGATGATCAGCTCTTTAATATTGGCATATAGTTGGTGCACTGTCTCTCCTTCTTCCATCCGAAGGTTAGTTAGCTGAGTTTGGAGTAGATCTTCCCATGTAAGCTTTGCTTTGAGGTTCCCTCGTGCAGTTCTAGGAACTTCTCCTATAGTTCTTTTACTGACTTGTAGGTGTCTATCCAATTGACTTCCTAAGCTGGAAGTAGTTTACCAGATAAAATTATGCTTTGGCGTTGACTACAGAGTCTGACTGTTGCTTCTTACTCCAGAGATACGCTTCTTTTATCTCGTTGTTCTCACCTTAGGGTACCTCAAAATCATATTTTATTATTATTAAGATTTGAAATTCGGTTTTAAAGAATACCTTAATTTTTCTCCTCCATGTCGCGAACTCTCCCTTAAACTTAGGCGGGTGTATGCTAGTTTCGGCTATTGTCTTGTTGCTTAATCAGCCAATTAGTCCTTCAAAAGCGAACGTGACTCTGACACCAATTATAGGTTCCGTGCAGGTAAGCTAGAGGGGGGGGGGGGGGTTGGATAGCCTTGTAAATTAAGACTTAATCTTTTACTTTTGAACTCAACAAAGATAGATAGATTAGTTCAAACAATAATAGCCAACATCAACAACTAAAAAGAAAAGAGGCTTCGAAGTTTTACTTGGTTGCAACTGGGGAGGTTGTTAAACCAAGGTGTTGACAAGCTCTATTAAAACTTGTTGTTTTGTTGAAGGTGGAGAAGCCTCTTACACTTTGAAAGCTCACAGAAAAAGTAGGAAGATGAGTAGTAGTTGATGTTCCTTAATTCTAGCTCTAGATGGTTATTTATAGCCCAATAGTTGAATTACCATTTGTTAACATGACATTTAGGGTGCCTTCAAAGTCATTCATGTTAGGATCTTACCGTGTTCTAGAGGGGGTGAATAGCAATTCTCAATTCCTCTTCTACAATGTTAGCGTACGCAAGCGGAAATACTAATAACAAAATCAAACAGTCGCTAACACATCACCTTTACGTGGTTCGGAGATAAAGCTTCTACTCCACGGCTGCCCGTAAGGTAGATGATCCCGATCCGTCGGTGGATGACTCCCTAGAAGACCTACGGCTAGCTCGTGTAGCTCCTTATGGGTGGAGAAACCTCGCCACAATCCGGACAACACTCCTGAGCACAAAGACTACTAATTGGCCTTTAACCAAAACCAATTTCGTTAAGAACTCTCAGCCAAAATCGAGCCCCTTTAAATAGTGCTCTTGGCTGAAATGACCGTTACTAGTGGACTGGTCCATTACCAGTCGATTGTGTTGGGACCGGGTGCATGCCGACGCGGACACGTATTGTAATTGTTACATAATTACATGCAGCGGAAACAAAAGCATGAATAATTTCCTAAATTATTCTAACACATATCCTAAGCATGCAATGTGTTCACATAATCGTAATATAAAATTTTTGCAGAAAAGGAAATTACTCTACGAATTACCTTGCGTAACTTGGAAGAAGGGACGAGATCCAACCGTTAGCGTCCCTTGAAAGCTCTGCCTCTATTCGTATCCACGCCGAGTATCGTCGGGATGACTTCGCTAAGCCACGAGTTTCATGTTCACGAGAACTACTAGATTCTCCGTGAACACGACGAAAATCGAGAGAGTAATCAAATCGAAAGACTCACTACCAAGGTTGGCCGAAGAGGAAGATCGTCGCAAGGAAGAACTTCGTCGCCTTGATGCTTCTCCTTGTGCTCACGGCAAGAAGAAAGAAGGAAGGCCTATCGTCGGCCAAGAGAGAGGGAGAGAAGAAGAGGAGAGAGCCCAAGCAATTCTTGGATCGATCCCCTTCCATGGCACCCCTTGGGTCCTTTATATAGGGAGAGGTTTCTTAATACCCAAGCAAACCTCTCCTTGATTATGGAATAATTTCTCAATCAATCCATAATCAAGGCTCTCATGATCAAGCTTCTTCTTCTTGATTATAGAATAATTTCTCAATCAATCCATAATCAAGGCTCTCTTTCTTTTGGCATGATTATATAAAATTTATAAAACAAGCCAACCATTGGTTCATTATAAAAATTTATATATATAAAATTTATATAACCTTTTATAAAATAAACCAACCTTTGGTTTATTTTATAAAACAAACCAAAATAGTCTTATCCTCTTATGGTGGTGGCCGACCATGACAAGAAGAGAGGAGGCTCCCTTCCTTGGCCGGCCCATCTAACCCCAATTGGATCAAATTCCTTAATGAATTAAACTTATTTAATTCACCCATTAAGTCTTTAAAAGACTTAGTCATTCTATGCTTCCGATGCGTCTGAAATAAATTCAGTTTTGACTATTGTTTGGACTTACCAAAAATAGTCTATCTCGATTGGAGAATCCAATTCTTAACTCATTTTAAATCCTTCGAATTACTCGTTATGCGTGTGACCAAATAGGCTTTCAATTTATGTTGGTCGTCCATAATTAACTAATTAATTATAGAACGATCATGAGTGACATCTAGTAGTACATCATGATTCCCAATTAATTGAAAGATCAATGGTTGATCTCAGAAATGATTCTAAAACCCTTCAGCAGCTATAACGAATCGTGCCCCATTCCCTTCACCATCTTATATCCACTTGGTTTAGGACATGGTCTATGTGTGTCAGTCCCCATTAGGCTGACTACGTCACACCTAGCTCAAGTAACGTTTCCTCGTCCTATCGATTCTAATTACTCTCATGTATTTAAGAGATTCATACTCTGAACATGTCATGCTCTGGCTAGAGGCTTCGAGTAACAATCCGACGATAGGCCTCGGGTATACATCTCCTCGCAAGGAGAGGTGAATCCTTTGTAGGCTGTTCAAACATCTTCAGACACTTCGGCTTATACCCAATCATCTTGGGTCCACACCTCCTTGGAGATGCTTGCTTAAGATGTCAAAGTATAAGTCTCCATGACCAAGATGACTTGAACACCGCAAGTCAAAGGAACATCGCACTTAAGCTGCAGTAAGAACTTCACTGACATATCTATATGTAGACTACCATATGAAGTTTTACAGCCAGTCACTCCAATGAACTAGTTCCCTTAACTAGCATTTATGTTTATCTCCGGACATCTCAATGTCACCAGCTAGTGAGAATCAGCTAATTAGAGAATAACCCATGCTAATCTCAACAGAATTGAAAGTGTCCGTATTTGTCAATTCATCGACTAGGGACAATTTCAATACTTCACAATTGCACATGTAGAGATAATCACTAGTTATGAATTCATCACAAATTCTCTCATGCTGTGAATTGTATTGCGGACATTCAGTAAATGAGCTTAAGATCTTAATCAAATAATCATGTATACTCAAATAGTGAATATTCATTTATTAAAATAAATGATTACAATCATAAGGCGATTACCTTAGGACACTTCTCTCATATCACTAACAGATTGGTCCCACTCAAATTCGACCATTACAGCTTAACGTTCGAATTTCCAGCCGCCACCAGTCGACTGCCCCATTTGCAGTCGACTGACCACCAGTCGACTGCCCCATTTGCAGTCGATTGATCTTTCTGTGGCATACACCAGTCGACTGGTCCACCCCTACAACTAAGGTTTCCCTTCCCGAGTACATTTCTCTCAGCACTCGAACCTTAGGATTCCCCGAGTACATTTCTCTCAGTACTCGAACCTTAGGATTTCTCTAGTACATTTCCCTCAGCACTCGACCCCTCATGACCTGGTTGACTCTTCATCGAGTAGCCTCTATCTGTTGCCTTTAAACCCTCTTCGACTTTGGCTCCCGTCCCTCAGATGCACACACAAGCCCTCGGCTTGCCTCCATGCCATCCTTCATGCATGCCTCGAAGTCCGCTTCCCTCAGCTCATCATCCCTGCTCCAGCAGCCCCGACCTGTTGCCTTCATGCCCTCTTCGACTTTGGCCCTCGTCCCTCTGATGCGCACACAAGCCCTCGGCTTGCGTCCATGCCATCCTTCACATATGCCTCGAAGTTTGCTTCCCTCGGCTCATCATCCCTGCTTTGTCTATGGTCCCTCGGATGCGCACACAAGCCCACTGCTTGGCTCCATGCCATCTTTCTCCGCACCCGAAGACGTCCAACCAAGTCTATGTGTATCCTGCAAACCTGCACACTTAAATACACATATCAAATACAATGGTGAACCTAACTTAAACCCTTTGCTCAAACATCAAAACACATGATCACTCCGGACCATAGATTGCCCCAACAATTCAGAGTGCCTCCAAGTGGATAGAATTTTATCCATGTAAACGACTACTTTATCTTGGTTGGAATCACCCTTGTTTCAACCTAGGGCACCTTGGGCTCAACTAAGGGGGCCTTAGGTCCAACCAAGGGTGCCTTCGTGTTTTTTCACGGGAAGCGTCCTGGTTCCAATCCAGGGTGCCCTCAGTCCCTTTGAGAGCACCTTAGCTCCTCAAGATCAGCTTCTCAAAGTCAACTTCTATGTTGACTTTTTTTGTCTTCGTCCGCTTGAGTAATCTCCGGCCATCCAAGTTGAGCTTATCCAAATCCAACTCCGGCCTTCTCCTCTAAAAGACTTCCTCCTAGGCTTCTGATCTCTCGGATGTCGCGCACACTCTTCTCATCCACCGTTGTACTCTTCCATAGCCTCTGTGTCCCTCGGATACACTGAGCTCGTCGGCTCCCCTGTACCATCTTTGTCGTCTGCTGCATCTTCCGGTTGACTTCTTGTGCAATCTTCTCCTCTAACAGACGTCCTCCCAGGCTTCTCATCTCTCAGATGTCGTGCACGCCCTTCTCATCCATCGGTGTACTCTTCGTCAGCCTTTGCGTCCCTCGGATGCACCGAGCTCGTCGGCTCCCCCTGTGACATCTTTGTCATCTGCTGCGTCTTCCGCTCAACTTCTTGTGCTCTTAAAATCCTACACACTTAGACACACTGATCAAAACAACCAGAACCTAACTTGACTTGGTTAATCACACCAAAACCAAGTCTGGATACTTACAAGCTCAACTAGAAAGAACTCCTTCATGAAGGCGGAGTTGTCTCTTACAGACATTGAAAGCTTAGGAAATAAAGAACAAGGTGTGTTTTTTAAAACTGGCTTCAGGGATCTATTTATGCCCACTAGTCAAAATGACTATTTGTTGATATGACACTATTGAGGTGCCTCAATAGGATCCAGGTGTCTTCAGGTGGATAAAACTTTATTCACATTACAATGGTTGATCTAGCTAGATTGAGGCGCCTGGATCCTTTCCAGGCACCTTGGGTCATCCAAGGTGCATCAACTCTGCAATGACTCTTTTTTGAGGTGCCTCAATCCTTCAGGGCACCAGAAAGGGTATTGAGCGTAGAATGCTTATGGGCTACTATAGGGATTATAGAGAATGAGAGGGGCTCACTTGATAGAGTGCCGAGCATTGTTCGTCATGCTAGTTCTGCTAGTCTAGTTTCAGCCATAAACAAAACCTTCTTTCTCTTGCTTTTGGGCCTCTTACTTGATGGATCGATCGACGTGCTAGAGGGGGGTGAATAGTACTTTTTCGTTGAATCTCTACAAGGTTGTTAGCGCAACGGAAACAATAATATGCAAAGGACAATACAAACAATGCTAACAAACCAGGTTTACTTGGTATCCACCCCGGACGGGTGACTAATCTAAGAATCCGTCGGTGGATCAATCCCCGGATAACCTCCGGCTAGACCTTGTCGCTCCTTGTGGGTAGAGAAACCTCGCCACAACACCTTGGACACTATCTGGGCACAAAAGACTACTAACTCACTTTACCCAAGCGAGTTTCGTCAAAAGATAGTAGTCTGAAACCAGCCCCTTTAAATAGGGCTCGACTCTGAAACAGTCGCTACCAATCGACTGCCCCTGGTGTAGTCGACTGGTCCCACTCAGATTCGACCGTTACAGTACAACGTTCGAATCCTAGTCAGTTGTTCCAGTTGTCACCAGTCGACTGCCCCATGGCCAGTCGACTGGTACACACCCAAGCCTAGGGTTACACTCCCGAGTACATGTCTCTCCGCACTCAAACCCTCCCGGCTTAGACCCTGAGTACAAACACTCATACTCAGACCTCACAACCCGGTTGACTCTTCACCAGCAGCCTCGACTGTTGCCTTCACGCCCTCTTCATCTTCGGCCCTCGTCCCTCGAATGCGCACGCAAGCCTCCAGCTTGCCTCCATGCCACCCTTCACGTACGCCTCGAAGTCCGCGTCCCTCGGCTCATCGTCCCTGCTATCCACCGGTCTCTCGAATGTGCACGCAAGCCTCCAGCTTGCTTCCATGCCATCCTTCACCCGAAGACATCAACCAAGTCCATGTATACCTGTACACCTACACACTCACGTACACATATTAGAACAACAACAAACCCTAACTTAACCATATTGCCTACACATCAAAATATCATGATCCTCCAGATCATCTCAGGGCTGATTGCCCCAATAATCTCCCCTTTTTTGATGTGTGGCAATATGTTAAGTTAGGTAAACATAGCAGCAATTGGAAATAAACAATAGCAATATCAATTGAAAAACAAAGCATATCAACCAAGAGGCAACCTCCCCCTTAACCTATGCTTTCTTCCATTTTTCAATTCTTAATGCCAATGCCAAGTTAAGTTTTCCCAACTTAACTCTAAAGTTCCACAACCCAAACCAAGTTAAGTTTCAACCTAAACCTAACTTAACACTCGAGTTCTCCCTCTTTGACACCATCAAAAAGATTGCTCCAAGCAACCCTACCCCTGGTGCCAAATAAGAACCAACCAGATTTCTGAAAAAAAAAAACTTCAGAAATCACAAAATAACAATTTCTCCACTCTCCCAGTCGACTGGGATCCTACCAGTCGACTGATACGCTGTTGGCAGAATTTCTAACCGAAATTCAGAAACGCATAAAAAATTCCAGAAAATCTGGAAAAATATGAAATTTTGCAAGCACACTTGTTAAGGTATTACCTACCTTAGAAAAATATTGGTTCATGAAAAACATCAACCGTGCTTGACTTTTGGTACAAACCCTAAAATCCTTAAAAAGTGTCAACTTCGTATCAATTTTAAAATCCAATCATGATTTTCTATATTTGCCAACTTCATTCACCTTCATTTGACATATAGAATGATTCTCAAACTCCCCTTTTCATAAAGATATTTCTATTTCGACAAAAGCTCCCCTTTTGTCACACAAATAAGATTTTTCCATGCCCTTTTCTATAGATGATCACACAAATAAGATTTTCCCATGCCCTTTTCTATAGATGTTTCATTATCCAACTTGGAAACCAATATATAGCAAGTGATATAACCAATATAGACCATTTCAAGAACATATATGGAAAGAGCATAATTTAAAAACATAGGTTAACCACTTAATGAACTATCAAGCAACATTCAAAGCATCATTAAATTATGACAAAATTTTCAATGACATAAAAGAGAGTGTATCATACATGGAACCATGAATGCAATCATGAAATAAACATCTAAAAGAGTAGCTAGGGCCTGTAACGACCCGGAAAATTCTTTCAATATTTTCTTTAAAATATTGATCATGTCTAGATAGATTTTTGAGGAACATAAAGAAACTAGTATGAACCTTAGTATAATTATTCGTGATTACTCCATATAAATTAAGAAGTTAAGTACTAATGGGCCTTATATGGGCTTCTCTAGTACCATAGTTATTAGTGGATTTTAGTTAGAATTTAATATAAATATAAATGGGTTTTAATTAGGAATATTAGCATGATCATGGGTGAATTTTAAGGGAATTTTCAGAAATAAGGAAAAATAAAAATAAAAATAAAAATAAATAGAAAAATAAAGTGCATGCACCAAGGATTAAACCTTGGACCTAGTGTACAACCATGCATGTACTAACCAATTCACCTAGCAAGGGAGTGCTAGTAGAGAATGAAGTGGATTTTGGTTAAGGCTTAGGAAAAATGAAAAGTCAACAAGGGAAGAGACACCATGACTCTTCACTTGCCCACTTTATGGTGAATAAAAGAGAGGAATGGTAACTTACACCAAGGATAGTTATTCCTCTTCATCCACCAAGCCTTTCCTCTCATCCTTCTCCCTCCTTTCTAGCCGAAACCCATAGGTGGGTTTTCCCCTTGGGAAAAGTTCACAAGAAGGTCTCTCTTCCAATATCCAAGGCTTTTACAAGGTTACAAAGGCTAGGGGTGGTCAAGAGGCAACAAGATCTTCATCTTCCTCCCTATCTAAGGTCTATAACCAAGATAAACCAAGGTAAGACTCCCTCACCTGTGGTATAATAGCTCTCCTTGATGTTTATCATAATATGAAATTTGGTTTGGGTTTGATGTTGAGAAAACCATGATTTGGACACCTAAAACTTTCGGCCACCATGGGTTTTGGGTCCAAGATGATGTTAAAAATTTCACTAATGCTTTCTAATGTTTTCTTATGATGAATATAGGTTAAAATATGATTTGAAGAATTTTTTGAGTACCTTAGTACCCTTTAGGATTCGGCCAACACCATGACTCCATGATTAGGGTTGGATTTAAATCTTCAAGTATGTATCTTGTGTATCTTTATGATACAAGGGAGGTTGAGGGTGATTTATGTGAAGTTTCACAAGGCCATGTAACCCTAAAGGTTTCGGCCAAGAAGGGTCCTAGGGCAAGGAGTTAGGGCTTACTTCAAGTATGGGTTCCAATGGCTCCTAGGGTATGGTATGGATGGTGTAGATGATTAAATTAGAAATTTTAGGAATCTTTTCCATGAACCCATGGCCCTTGAATGTTTTGGCCAAACCAAGAAGAAGGGCTAGGAGTTAGGGTTAACCCTAAACATGAGCCCTAATAGCTTTCTATGGCCTTATAAGTAATGTATGGTCTTTTTCCTTACCTCATGCTACCTTATATGTCAATGTAATGATACAACCTTTCCCTATAAGTTTCGGCCAAGCAACATGATTAGGGTTTAGGTGGAGTTAGGGTTTCAAGAATGATGGTTTATGGCTTATTATGATGTATAAATATAGGATCAAGCATGTGGTAGAAAATGATGTTACCTATGACCCTAACCTTAAGAGTCATGTTTCATGTTAGTATGTTATGTTGGATGTCATGCTTAGTAAGGTTTATTCATGAATGTCTTATGTTCTATGCCATGCTCCTAGATAATAAGTAGCATGTTTATAGAAGTTCTACCCATGCATGCTTGTGATGGATACTATAATTGTGTATGCAATGCAATGTTTATCTTATGTATCATGATCATGCAAGTTCTATGAATTAGGAGGATGGTCTATGTAAATATGTCATTTTATGAATATAATGCAATGCTTATCTTATGTCTCATGATCATGCAAGCTCTATGAATTAGGATGATGGTCTGTGTAAACATGTCATGTTCTATGAATACAATGCAATGTTTACCTTATGTACCATGATCATGCAAGCATTATGAACAAGAATGATGTTTATGTAAGCATGTCATGTTTTATGAATGAAGATAATGCTTATGCCTTAAGGCATAATGATGCTATGCATTAAGTATGAATGATGAAAGGTCAAGTATGATTTATGTCATGCTTCATGTAACAAGGTTATGTTATGTTTAAATATGCTATGAATGTCCCATGAATAATGAAGCATGTGAAGTTATTTTACTTTATGAATGGGCTTGTACCGGACCGAAGTATGGGTCCAAGGGATGGGCACCTTAAGAACGCCCCGGTTCTGGACTACCGACTATGCTATCCACGGTTCTGGGACTACCGAAGCTGTCCAACAAGGATGGGCACCTTAAGAACGCCCCGGTTCTGGACTACCGACTATGCTGTCCATGGTTCTGGGACTACCGTAGCTGTCCTTACCCTAGTAGGTCGGGGCTCGCTACCTCGTATTTACATAGGGATGCGCGCTTATGATGTATGTATGTGGTACAAGCCGGGGACCCCAACGATGTTATGATTATGTTTAAGTATTTAAAAGTATGATTTTAAAAGTTAAGCATCCTTATGTATATGCATTTGACTCATGCATTCATTCATGTTATGTATTATGTCAGGATGGTAATGTTTTATGCTTATGTTTCATGTTAAGTATATTTATGTTTATGTTTATGCCATGTATCATGTCATGTTAAGTATATTTATGTTTATGTTTATGCCATGTATCATGCCATGTTAAGTATATTTATGTTTATGTTTATGTCATATATCATGCCATGTTAAGTATATTTATGTTTATGTTTATGCCATGTATCATGTCATGTTAAGTATATTTATGTTTATGTTTATGCCATGTATCATGCCATGTTAAATATAATTATATTTATGTTTATGTCATATATCATGCCATGTTAAGTATATTTATATTTATGTTTACGCCATGTCTCATGCTATGTTAAGTGTATTTTATGTTCATGTACCATGCAAGAACTATGTCATGCTAAGTGATTTTAGATGCTTATGTCCTATGTAAAGCACCAAGTTATGTTCATGTTTCGTGTGCTTATGATTACTTTGATGAATGGTTTTAATGAGTAGGAAAGAGTCTTACTAAGCCTATGTGCTTATAGTCTTATTTCCTTATATCACAGATCAAGCAAGAGGACAATAAGGGAAGCAGCAGGAGGGACAAGAGTATGTGTGTGGTAGTGACTTGGCCAAGGAAAGATATATTTACAAGTCTTATGTTAAGCTTATGGTAGTGTTGTCAAGAAACAATTTACACATGATGCTTATGTGCTTAATGGACGACTTAGGGAATTTATGATATAATGTCAAGTATGATGATAATATGTTCGGTTTTCATTTCACTATGATAGGAAGGGTAGTTAGGTGCATGTATGCGTAAGTTTAAATTATTCCGCTGCAGTATGATGTTCACATGCCCTATGTATGTTAACGTAACGCCGCTTTACGGGAAAAAAAAGCGGGCGTTACAGGGCCAAAGCCCTGAAGTCATCCACATAGTTACAATCATCAGAATGGAAAGTGTTTGAGAGAAATAAAAATACATCAGATAATAGTAATGCTCTCAACACTGAACAACTCCCAAGAACTGCATCAACTGGTCAGAACATATGATCGTCACCGCCTAGAGGGGGAGAAGGAGGAGGACCCTGAAAAGCGAGATGTCACTGTCGCATCATCTCGTACATGTCATCCTGGCTGCTGGTAATCCTATCAACTGCCGCCTCCATCCTCTGCTCAGTCTGCTGTACTCCGTGAATATCCTCACGGATGACGTGAATATCCTCCTGAAGCATGTGGACATCGGATCGAAGCTGGGTGAACTCTGCACATGTAACCACCTTACCGGGCTCCTCATCTGAGCTAGATGCCTCTGGACGCTCTTTCCAAACAAATGCCCCTATCGGCTCTCAATACCTGCCAAGAATAACTGACGAGTACCTATCTGGTCATAATCCTTGGACAGGTGCCTAACCTGACCACTGGTGACGCGGATACCGAATCGCAACTGAAAAAACTCAGTCAACACATGACAGAAAGGCATATAGATTTTCCCATTAACACTTTGGGAAAAGTGACAAATGGAGATAAATACATGAAGAGACACATCTATGTCCAACCTCCGCTCAAGAGCATACATCATTACTAGATGAGGCAATCGAATCCTTACCCTCCCCTTAGTAACAATGGGTAGGAGACACTCTATAACAATCTTGTATAGAACATGACTAAATGGACTCATGAGTTTGGCATCAAAGGTACGCTCAGATTCATGCCTATGTCTTCTAAAATAGTGCAAGTGAATCTGATCGATGGTCACATCGGGGAACTCAAGCGGCTCAACAACGTTGGGAAAATAAGTATTAATATTGTTTGAAGCCTGACACTCTAAAAAACTAGCCAAAATCATGGTTGTGAAGGGGATGATAACACCGGCCACTCTAGATTCATAAACATGATTTTCTGAGTCAATACACGTCAAGTTGGCATAGAACTCCTTGTACAAATCAATATTAACATCATGTTGGCAGTAAACCAGCTGTTCTATGCCAAAATGGGTGACCATCTCAATGATCTGAGGTCCTTTTTCTTGAAAATAGGCTTTGTTTAAGTACCGACAATGCATGGGGACAAACTCATTTTCTTCAAATCTCTTTTTACACTCTAAGCTCCTAAACCTGGACTCTTCTGGGGCTTGTGGACTTGGACGTGATGAACTTTCACCTCTAGATCTCTTAGACACGGCCCTAAAGTACCCAATGCATGCATACCAATACCAACCCCCCAAAAAGAAAATTAGCCAAGAAAACATGCACAAAATGCACATTAGTTCCAAAATAAGGTTTTAAATGAAGAACTAGACTTAAAAACATGATACCTTTTCGCCATTCTTTTCATGATGTTGATTTTTGAAGGATTGACTTGAAGAAGAGAGTTTTAACAAACCCTAGGGGTAGATCGAGATTAGAGGAGGACTTAGAGAGGGATTTTAGGGCTTAGTGGAGCTTGAGGACGAGGGAGGAGCTCGGGAGAGAAGAAAATCGCCGGGTGGATCACCAAAACCTTAGGGTTTGGCTCCCCCGGCGCACCCATTTCCTTTTATAAAACCCGCGTCCTAGTCGATTAGAAAAATGGCAGTCGACTGGTTCTGAATGGAAATACATTCTGTGAGTTTTTCCAGTCAACTAGCCTCCTGCCAGTCGACTGGTATCTGAAACTTAGTTTTTCAGTCCGAAATTCAGTAATGCACTATTAATTCCACAAATACCCAAAAAAATTGAAATCTCATGGGGAGATTTGTGGATCCTATATTTACTTGGGAAAAATATAATTTCAGTCAAAACTATCCAATCCCAAAACTGATACAAACTTCTACTTTTTCTAAATTGTATCATGAAATTTTTCCCAAAAGTTCTAATTTCGACCTCACCTTGATGCTTCTTCCTACACTCATTCATAATCCATTCAGAGCATCAAGTTATATAGTTTTAGACATTAAAACCTATTTCCCTCAATTAAAATCCCAATTTCTTCCTTTTTCACCATAATTCTCCCTTTAGTGTGTCAATTCTCTATGAGTTAGGCTAACCTTAGCCTTTCAAACCCATTGGCACACTTTATAGCCCATTTAATCTCCTAGAAGGAAACCACTTGAGATTCATTGGCCATGGATCTTATTTTGGCTTCTAGAACTCTCCCTTGAGCTCCTAGCCCTAGTTACCTCCCTAAGAGGCTCATCTACAAAGGCAAGCCCACACCGGTGTTTCTCCAATGCTTCTTGACCTTCCACTCTCACTCTCTTAACCTTATAGACCTTTTGCTTAGTCAATTTCTTTTCTTTTTCTTTAAATGATTTTTCTTTGCCATTTTTGACTTTCTCCCTACCATAGTTATAGGGCACCCTTGAATATTGCATTTTACTCACACTTGTCTTTTAGGGTGATATCCTAAATCCGGTCTACCATTCCTAAGAGATTGATCTTTTTGCATCATGCTTGTCCCCTTTGACCCTCTAATGACTCTATCTAGGTTTTTCTCTAACTTATCAAGTTTTTCTCTCAAGGCTTGATTTTCCTTTTCTAATTTCCCAACCTTAGAATCATTAGACCTAATTTGATTATTTCTAGGTTTACCAATTTTTCTAGGCATATTTCTCCCTTCCCTAGGGTTTATGCCTTGGTCCTTAGTCCTAAAATTCCTAGGTTTATCATGAAACATAGAATTTTGAATATTTTGGCATGCAAAACTGTTTTTGGTTCTATCATGATATTTGAAATCAAAATTACATCTAGGCAAACAATCATTTATATTCCTAGCATTCATGGAAGAGTTTTGAACATAAGTGAAATTAGGAATTACCTCTCTTACCCTTGTAGCTCCCCCTTGATGTGAGCTCCTCTTTTTCTCTTTCTCCCATTTCCTTAGATGCTCCATCTTTTTCAACTCTCCTTTCCTTGGACATTTTGTATGGTAATGCCCTAGTTCTCCGCATGTAAAGTATCGAATATTCCTTCTCTTCTCCTTTTTAGCCTTCTCATTCCTACACCCCATGTTAGAATTTAAATAAATAGAATTGGATTTAGGAATTATCTCCTTTTTACCTAGTGGGCACTTATCCTTGTAGTGCCCCCTTTTGTTGCACCCAAAGCATATAATATGCTCCTTCGATTTAGCTTTGGTGGAGGTGGAAGTCTTTTCTTGCTCTTGTGGGGATGAAGATCTCTCCCCCTCAACCCTTGATGTTGATACTTCTTTTCTTTCGGATGAGGTGGATGCTTCTTCACTCAAAGAGATGATCAATTCTTCTTCTTCTTGGACCCTTGAGCTTATTTCTTCGAGTTCTTCTACTAGTTGAACTTGTGTAGGGTTTTTGTGAAGTTCTTCTAGTTTGCTCCATAACTCATACGCACTTTTATATTCTCCTACACAACTCAACACATTTTTAGGCAACATATCAATCAATATATTTATTACCTTTTCGTTTGCCCTAGATTGCTCTCGTTGTTCATCTGTCCAATGTCTAGGACGAAGCCTCTTCCCGTGCTTGTCTCTCAAAATTTCAAAGGGGTCTTCAATGGTCATTCTACACTCCCAATCCATCCCTAGCCAATTTTCCATCCTTGCCTTCCAATGGCCAAATTCTCCATGATTGTAGGCTGGTGGTGTGTTGATGTCTTCCCCCAACTTATCTTCCATGTTCTTCTTCCTCTAGCGGGTACTCCCTCGGCGGTTAGTCCAATCAAGAGCGATCCTTCGCTCTGATACCAACTAATAGATCGATCGGCGTGCTAGAGGGGGTTGAATAGCACTTTTTCAGCTGAATCTCTACAAGGTTGTTAGCGCAGCGGAAACAATAATATGCAAAGGACAATACAAACAATGCTAACAAACCAGGTTTACTTGGTATCCACCCCGGACGGGTGACTAATCCAAGAATCTGTTGGTGGATCAATCCCCGGATAACCTTCGGCTAGCTCGTCGCTCCTTGTGGGTGGAGAAACCTCGCCACAACACCTTGGACACTATCTGGGCACAAAAGACTACTAACTCACTTTACCCAAGCGAGTTTCGTCAAAAGATAGTAGTCTGAAACGAGCCCCTTTAAATAGGGCTCGACTCTGAAGCAGTCGCTACCAATCGACTGCCCCTGGTGTAGTCGACTGGTCCCACTCAGATTCGACCGTTACAGTACAACGTTCGAATCCTAGTCAGTTGTTCCAGTTGTCACCAGTCGACTGCCCCATGGCCAGTCGACTGGTACACACCCAAGCCTAGGGTTACACTCCCGAGTACATGTCTCTCCGCACTCAAACCCTCCCGGCTTAGACCCTGAGTACAAACACTCATACTCAGACCTCACAACCCGGTTGACTCTTCACCAGCAGCCTCGACTGTTGCCTTCACGCCCTCTTTATCTTCGGCTCTCGCCTCGGATGCGCACGCAAGCCTCCAGCTTGCCTCCATGTCACCCTTCACGTACGCCTCAAAGTCCGCATCCCTCGGCTCATCATCCCTGCTATCCACCGGTCTCTCGGATGCGTACGCAAGCCTCCAGCTTGCTTCCATGCCATTCTTCACCCGAAGACATCAATCAAGTCCATGTGTACCTATACACCTGCACACTCACGTACACATATTAGAACAACAACAAACCCTAACTTAACCAAATTGCCTACATATCAAAATATCATGATCCTCCAGATTATCTCAGTGTCGATTGCCCCAACATTTCTTTGGTTCCAGTTTCATTGGTAGCTTGGGCAAGGTAGTACTGGCATCTAGTCGATCTTACTCTAGCTGCTTTCGGCTTAAGGGAAGGTTGATTTTCCTTTTCGTGAAGTTTTTGTTCCAG
Source organism: Boesenbergia rotunda (assembly GCA_024364735.1). Classification (NCBI taxonomy): domain Eukaryota; kingdom Viridiplantae; phylum Streptophyta; class Magnoliopsida; order Zingiberales; family Zingiberaceae; genus Boesenbergia; species Boesenbergia rotunda. The sequence continues at coordinate 243,089 of JAGFNQ010003006.1, read as the reverse complement.
GCCCCTTTCTTAGCTCTTGATGCCTTATCGTTCTCAACATGTATTTTATTTTTCTGATCTGGGCTTGAATAGTTTGTTTGATAATTAGACCTTGTGATTAAGTTGCCATTTAATTACACGTTGTGATTAAGTTGCCATTTAATTACACCTTGTGATTAAGGTGTTATTTAATTACATCTTGTGATTAAAGAGCCTTTTAATTATGGAGTGTCGCTAGACGCCATCTATCGCATTCTGCTACGCAGGGTTGCCTATTTGGCTCAGCTCCACTTCCGCCTCGCTGGGGCATTCAATGGAACCGCATCGCTGGCTCATTCATAGGGATTTGTACTGGTGGACTATTGGGGGGAGGTCTCTCTTTCTATCTCTCTTCTGGGTCCCTACTAATGTCTGATCTGTCCTGACTAATGACTTGTCTCTGGTTAGTGAATGGTTGCTAGGAGTGGGTTGTTCTCAAGCTCAGGGAAGTGGATTGTCTCTGCTAATGAGGAAGGAATCTCTGCTGGTTTTTTATCTCTAACTGGGGTGGTATAAGACTGCTGGCCTATCTTTAGTATTGTTGGTTGCTCTGTCTTGGGTTGAGATTCTCTATGGTGGACTTCAACTAAGGACTATATTTCAAGTTCGAGATAATAAAATATATAATAGGAATGGTAGCTCTTGACTTTTGCCTCTTTCTATGTTTAGATCGGTGATGGAGTTAATGGTCTCAAACTCTTGTGATAGTTAGTGGAGTTTCTCAGGTGGTGTCGTGTCTATCTGTGTAGCATGGGAGAGAGAGTGGTATTAGGCGCCTAGAATGATCAATATCAAAGTTGGTCATTCTTCGTTCTGATCACTTAGGTGATACTCTGACCATCTAGAATTGAGCTCATCTGAACCCAACTCTGACTTTCTCCTCAAGCAGACTTCCTTCCCGGCTTCTCGTCCCTCGGACATCACCTAAGTCTTTCTTGCTCCACCGATGTACTCTTCTATAGCTCCTCGTGTCTTGGATATACCGAGCCCGTCAACTTCTTTTCTGTGTCATCCTTCTCACTCACTACATCTTTTACTCAACATATTGTGTTCCTAGGTCCCTGCACTCTCAGACACAAGACATCAAATATATAAATCTTAACTTAACTTGGTTGACCACATCAAAACTAACTCGGGGTACTTATATCGAAGATAAATCTTTACCATTGTAGGTGCCTCAGGTTGATGGAGGAGCCTCAGGTTGAGGCACTACTGGAGGTGCCCTAGATCAATGAGGGCGCGCCTAAGAGGATAAGTGTTAAAATTCTCGAATCGAATCAACATGCAGGAAGCATCCCAGATGAATTGAGGCGCCCCCAATGCCCTATAAAAGGAGTCTTTGGCCAGTGCTTCGATCATCAATTCTAGTCTAAGTTTCAAATCGATTCTGTTGTATCGTCTCCTTGTTACTGCTATGCTACGACCTTGCTATGCCAAATCTATGATCGAGCGAGCTCCTATGGCAAGAATCGAAATTGCATCGAGCTACAAGTGTTGGTAACAATTTATGTTTATTATTATTGTTCTTGCATAAAGAAAGTATAGGGTGTTATATTTTCTTCCACTACAAGAAAAACTATATTTACTGACAGAATTACCGATGAATATTATTTTTCATAGGTAAATATCGACAGAATTGATATTCCGTTGGCGGATACCGACAGAATAAATTTTCCGTCCGTATATTTAGATGAGGGCTTTAATTTTCCGTCAGCAATTGGTTTTATTACCAACGGATTTTTGATTCCGTCGGTATTTATCGACGGAGAATATTTTCCGTCGGCATATTTAGGGATCCATTTAAAAAAATACGAGTTTTGATAATTCAGCAAATCATCGACGGACACATGTTTCGTCGAGGATTACCAACGAAACGGTCGTTCCATCGGAACACCCCGATGGAACTCCCGTTCCGTCGGGGTTTTCCGACGGAACTGCCATTCCGTCGGGGTGTTCCGACCGAACGGTCGTTCCGTCGTAAGGCTAGGTTTTGCCACCGATATTTTGTGACTAGGCGCCTTTTTTTGCCACGTTGGCGAAATCGCCGACAGAATCACTGTTCTGTTGGTGGTTACTGACGGAAATTAATTCCTTCGGGAATGGTGGTTAAATTAGGGTTGCGGCTTTTTTTTCTCACGTGATTGATTCCTTCCTTCTCTCGGCGATTCTCGGCGTGCGCAGTCTACTCTCCTCCCGGTACGTATTTTCTTCTTCTTCTCCGATGTCGGCGTGTCTCTAGCGGCCGCAGCCGGCGTCGGCTTTCTCTGGCGGCCGCAGCTCCCTCCGGCATGGGCGTTGGCGGCTGCGGCCGCCTCGGCCATGGCTGCTGGCCGCTGCCAGCTGCCTCGGGCGTGGCCGCAGACGGCGGCAGGCGGGCGAGGCGGCCCAGGGGGTTTGCCGGCGGCACATTTTGCACGTCGGTGGACCACCGGCCTCGATGGCAGCCCAGCCACCACGTCCGAGGATGCCGATGGCCCATTTAGCACGTCGGCTGCCCAGCGGGTGCGCCAGCGGCCCATTTGACGTGCCGATGGGCCAGAGGGCACGTCGACGGCTCATTTGGCACGCCCGCGACCCATTTGCCCTTCCAGGGCAAAATTAATTAGATTTATTTGTTAATCAAAGTTTGTAATCGTTTATTGTTAATTAGATTTATCTTTTACTCTTGTAGGTTACTCCAGTTGATGCTTTTCTTCGAGACGTGTATATCATTTCAGGTATATATTTTTATTTGATAGTTATTTTACTTGTTTACAATATTTATTAGAACAATTAATTTTGTTATTAATTTACGATTTAGATTGATAATTTCTATAATTGGTAGGAATTAGAAAATAAGGTATTTTTTTAATTAATATATGTTTAGAATTGTAAGCATTAGTATTTGATATTATCATTTGAAAGTTGAATTACTCATTATTAGGCATCAATGTATATGAACAAAGCTTGGATGTACAATCGATTAGAAAATGGATTTATCAGAGATGATTTTGTTTCTGAACTTGAACATTTTGTCAACTTTGCTAAGAGTCATCCAGAATGTATGAATGGTGGCGAATTAAGGTGTCTGTGCAATCACAAAAAATGCAAAAATAGAGTCTTTCGTGATGAGGATATTGTGAGAGTTCATATATGTAGAAATGGGTTTGTGTCAAATTATTATAATTGGTATTGTCACGGAGAACGCTATGTATATGAACCAATTGGACCTTCTATTGGTTCAACTTCGGATAGATATGTTGTTGCGCCTGATTCAACAACTAATATTGAAATGCAAACAATGGTTCAAGATGCGATGAATGTGGTTCAGTATTCTCAAGTAGATGAAATACCAACACATGAATATCAACAATTATTTAAAATGTTAAAGGCCAGTGAAAGAGAAGTGTGGGAAGGCATTCCTTCAAGTCATTCCCAACTATCAGCTACTGCAAGATTATTAAATTTGAAAGCAGAATATCATTTTTTAGAAAGATGTTACGATGACATATGTCAATTGATGTCTGAGTTGCTTCCTGCTGATAACATAATGACTGATAGCTTTTATAATACAAAAAAATTGGTCAACGATTTAGGTTTGTCGGTTGAGAAGATTGATTGTTGTATAAATAACTGCATGATCTTTTGGAATGAAGACAATGAACTGAATGAATGCAAAATATGTAGTCACCCTCGTTATAAGCCTTTTACTCGCATACCAGGGAAGAAGAAGAAAAAGATAGCTTGGAAAATTATGTATTATTTTTCATTAACTGCTAGACTTCAACGTTTATATGCATCAACTGCTACAGCTAGTCACATGATATGGCATCATGAGCATGCGCACGAAGAAGATGTAATGTGTCATCCTTGTGATTCCCCTGCATGGAAACATCTTGATAGTGTGTTTCCTTCATTTCATATGGAACCACGTAATGTGAGATTGAGACTTTCTGCAGATGGATTTCAACTATTTGGTCAGTCAGGACAGCAGTATTCTTCTTGTCCATTGATATTAACACCGTATAATTTACCACCATGGATGTGCATGAAAGATGAATTTATGTTCCTTACTGTATTGATTACTAGTCCAACCAATCCTAAAGAGAAGATAGATATTTTCTTGCAACCTCTGATTGCTGAGTTGAATGATTTATGGAATGTAGGGTCCTTGACTTATGATGTTGCAAGTAAAACAAATTTTACATTACATGCTGCATTATTATTGACAATTAGTGATTTTCTAGCATACTCGATGTTGTCAGGATGGAGTACATCTGGAAAATTAGCATGCCCACATTGAATGATGGAGTATGATGCATTTTCATTACCTTGCAGTGGTAAGGTATCTTGGTTTGATAACCATCAAAAAATTTTACCTATTGATCACCCTTTTAGGCGAAATAAAAAAAAAAATCCTAAAGAATGTTGTAGTGAGAAAATCTCCTCCAGTGATTGTTTTAGGTGAAAATATTATTGAACAAATTGACAGTTATAGATTTCTACCAGTTTCTTAACCTGGTTCAGATGACATAAATAAATACATTGTTCGGATGTGCAAATATGGATGGAAGAAAAGAAGTATATTTTGGGAACTACCTTATTGGAAGTATCTGCTCATTCGACATAATTTTGATGTTATGCATGTTGAAAAAAATGTCTTTGATAATATCTTCAACACTGTGATGAACGTGCTTGGAAAAACTAAAGACACTGCAAAATCCGTGAAGAATTAAAAGAGCTAGTTAACATGCCAGAATTGCATCAGGATGAAACATCTAATAGATTTCCAAAGGCTTGTTATACATTGGACAAAGATGGAAAGCAAGCTTTATGTAGTTGGTTGAAAGAAATAAAATTTCCAAATGGGTATGCTTCTAATATGGCTAGATGCGTCGATATGAACAGATTAAAAATGTTTGGAATGAAAAGTCATGACTGTCATGTGTTTATGCAAAGACTTATTCCAATAGTTTTTCACGACTTACTTCCTCAAAATGTCTGGGAAGCACTCACAGAATTGAGTCTATTTTTTAGAGATTTGACAGCAAGGTCTATTATGGTCGATGATATGGTTCGCCTGAAAACAGACATTCCTCTTATACTATGTAAGCTGGAACGAATTTTTCCTCCTAGTTTTTTTGATTCAATGGAACATCTACCAGTGCATTTACCATATGAGGCACAAATTGCTGATCCTGTTCAGTACAAATGGATGTATCCATTCGAATGATTTTTGAGAAAATTAAAGAATAATGTTTGTAACAAAGCAAGAGTTGAGGGGTCAATAAGTAATGCTTATCTGGTTGAAGAAGCATATTCTTTCTACTCTTATTATTTTGCTGATCATGTGAAAACCAGACATCCCAAATATCCGAGAAATTTTGATGATGCTCGGCCGATAGACCCATTGATGCTTTCTATTTTCAAGTATCCTGGCAAGACAATTGGTGCATCTTCATCTAGATGGTTAACTGAACAGGAATACCATGCTGTCAGAACATACATACTTCTAAATTGTCATGAGGTCAAACCATATATAAAGTAAGTTTACTTCTTTAAAAAAACTATCATTCATTTAAAAATGTTATGATGAGGATTTAAAATGTTTTAATTTTATTTGTAATTCTTTGTCAGCTTATACGAACGCATAACTCTTCTGACGATCCTGTGCTGCTGATAATCTCTGTCTGATAGTTCGTACTAACTCTGCATCGTGCTGAACTCTCCGGGGTCCCAGCAGCTAGGTCTCTCCGACCTGATCCCAAAGGGTGGGTATCCTGCACGCCCTACCATACAACGCCTCAAACGGTGTCATCTGTATCGCCGAATGAAGCCGTTGTTGTAGGCGAACTCCACCAAGTGCAAATGGTCCTCCCAACTGCCCCCCCCCCCAAAATCCATCACACACGAGTGCAGTAAATCTTCCAAGGTCTGGATAGTACGCTCTGACTGACCGTCAGTCTGGGGATGAAAAACTATGCTGAGACGGAGCTCGGTACCCAAAGCCCTCTGCAAACTCTGCCAGAACCGAGATGTAAAACACGGATCCCTATCCGAGATAATACTCAAAGGAACTCCGTGCAATCTGACTATCTCCCGGCAATACAACTCTGCCAATCTATCAAGAGAATCTATCCTCCGGATAGCTAAAAAGCGAGCAGATTAGGTTAGTCGGTCCACGACAACCCAAATCGCATCATGACCTCTCTTAGTCCTCAGCAAACCCACGACGAAATCCATGGTGATATGTTCCCACTTCCACTCGGGAATGGGAATCCTCTGGAGAAGTCCAGCAGGTCTTTGGTGCTCTGCCTTAACCTGCTGACAGACGAGACATCTAGCGACAAAGTCCGCGACATCCCTCTTCATGCCGTTCCACCAAGAGGAACGTCTCAAATCACGATACATCCGAGTGCTACCCGGATGAATAGCAGAACGTGATCGGTGACCTCTTGCAGCAACTCCAAGACAAGGTATGCCTCTAGTACACACCACCTCCCTCGGAAGCACTGAACAGCCTCCTTATCACGAGTAAAATCCGGTTGCTCTCCCGAAATCGCCTGACTGCACAGAAACTGAATGTGCTGATCACTAGCCTGAGTCTCTCTGATCCCCGTCCTGATCTCTGACTGCTATCAAAGTCACTAGCAGTCCTCTCTCTGTCCGAGACTGCTCCTCTAACCCTAGCTCAGAGAATTTCTGGATCAAATTTGTAACCATCACTCTGTGGCATGCCAAAACAGCTCTGGACTTCCGACTGAGAGCGTCGGTAACTACATTAGCTTTTCCAAGATGGTAGCTAATGGTGCAGTCGTAATCCTTCAGAAACTCCATCCACCTCCTCTGTCGGAGATTCATCTCTCGCTGAGTGAATAGATACTGAAGGCTCCTGTGGTCTGTGAAGATCTCGAAGGTGACCCCATACAGATGATGCCTCCAGATCTTCAGCGCGCGAATGATAGCGGCCAACTCTAAATCGTGAACGGGATAGTTCCTCTCATACTCCTTCAGCTGCTGAAAAGCATAAACAACCACTCGTTCAAGCTGTATGAGTACCGCGCCCAGTCCCAGGAGAGATGCATCAGTATACAGAGTGGAACCATCCTCTCTAGAATGTCATACTAGAACTGGCGCAGATACCAACCACCGCTTCATCTCCTAAAAGCTGGTCTCGCATGCTTCAGTCCATACAAACTTCACGCCTTTCCTGGTCAAGCGTGTAAGGGATGATGAAATGTTGGAGAAGTCTCAACCCATCATCGGTCACAGCCAACCAAACCCAGGGAACTGCGCAAATTGGACGATCGCCCAATTCACTTCAAACCCTCCCTAAGTCCTAAATAAATCCCCGACAAGGTCCTTAATACTTATTCCCATTTCCAATCATAAATTGGAAACGTCTAATATAACCCAAGGGATCCCTAAGGTTCAACCTTCATCTACTAACCTACCAAACATCTAACCACAACATCCGCGATATCTTTCCCCATATCGGTCCACCAACGAAAACGCCTCAAGTCTCTGTATCTTCGGTATTACCTGCAAAACACAGAAACCAAGAACGGTGAGCCTCACTTGCCTCATAAATGAAACAATCAAGGAAGCTCCCCCGTAAATAGGTCAGAAAATTTTCAAACCATAGAAAACACTAGAACACTCCTTCGACATGCGTCCGAAAATTTTCGAACTACAGAACCGTCAGAGAGCTAAGGCTACCATTGTCATCAGTACAACCCAGTGGCAATAGGAAACCCTAACGTCCACGTGCTAGAATCACGAGCCCGGAGACGAGGAGATAACTGCAACCTCGTCGTCTCTGGTGCCAATGAACCACCACATGGACTGGTTTGGTGGTCAACTCGTAACCACTCTCACTTGACAACCTACGGTATATCTCTCAAAGACCGTCCTCTATAACATACACCAGTTACAGTCAAATTTCACCGGTGTCACACTGCTAATCATACATTCCACCGCATCCCAATGGATCCTGCTTCTCGATGTGCTATTGACGGACTCGAAATACCTGGGTTAAAGTTGTCACGAAATGTGTGGATCCGTCAGAATTTAAATATGAATAATGCTGGAAACCCTTTTTGCAATCAAAATATGAAAACGTAGTAAAGGGGCCACAGGTCATATTTTTCTCGGGGCTAGTTGAAGTTTGTTTGCTTCGAGCTTGTATTTATGTGTCGTTTGTGTATTTTCGGGTTTCAAATAAATATTTGGGTTTTGGGTTCAATTAGAAATAAAATCGCAATGAAAATAAAGGCACTCAACTAGATGAGCCAAACAAAGTAAGTGCCACTAAGAAACTCAACTAATGGAACTAAATGAACCAAGGTAACTTAACCGAAGTTGCAAAACAGATCTGATAGCACATCCAAATCAAATGCAAAGCTATCTAAAAACAGTCCAATACAAAACCAATGCCAAGCCTTACTTGATACAAGTTGTAGCAAGTAAATCAAGACAACTTATGTGCCAAATCTTCAACAAATCACATGCAAATGAAACTGATTTCAAGCACAACCTACTTCTGATACCAATCAGTGCAGAGATTTAATCTTAACAGAACATTAAGAAAGTCAGCAACTTGTGAAGTCATTACTCTTCATGTGCAGAATTCTATGTGCCAAAATTTGAAACCCAATGCATGAATGATTGCTGATTAAGTCAGCTTGAAGGAGCTAGGCTGTCAATGAAGTTTACTGCAAGGATGAATGAAACAATCTCAATCCCGAGACTGACCAATGCAGGCACAAATCCAATTCAGTAGGGAAATGAAGGTATCAAACTCAATGCAGATTTTGAATGTAGAATTTCATGACTGAAGGAACAATGTGCAGAATTGCAATGCTGAAAATGCTGAGAGGAAGATTTACAGTTCAGAAATTGATTGGATGCGATAGAAACTAATTCAAACACAGAAGTACACTACAAGGAGTGTTTAATCCCACTACAAATCAGTGCGGAGGTTGAGCTGTAAAATACGAGGAAAAAAAAATATTTACTGGGATAAATAGGCGTAAGATGGACTATTTATAAATTATTTAAGGAAAAATATACTTTTAGTTAGATATATATATATATATATATATATATATATATATATATATAATATATATATATATATATATTATATTACTTTTTGTTATACCTAGCCCGTGCCCTAGCAAACCATTTCGCCGACTCTTGCTTTTCGCTCGACGACGCGCGACGTCTCTCCCTTGTGCACCGCCGGCGTCGTCGCCCGTCTTGCCACCGATAAACTCTCTCCGTCCCCTCCACGTCTTCCGGTCGTCACGTGCTCCCTCAAGCGATCGTGAGTCTCGCTTCTCTTGATCTCCATCCGATATTGCTCTCTCCCGATCCTAGCTACTATCGGCCCTTCTATGGCACGAGATGGCATATGCAATCTTCCTATCTTTGATCGACATTTCTTCATCGCCAGATTGCTTGAGCGAGCTGTGGTAGCGGTCGTGTGATTTCTGAACGCCGGATCGGGAGTAAGGGAGTTCTGCAGAATCCCAATTCAGGTAAAGAGTCTATCTCGGTTCAATGTTCTCCTTGGATGAGTTGTGTTTCGATTTTGGATGGGGATTAACAATCAAATCTGATTTTGGATAGTTCTATATGGAGATTTGATTGTGTTTGAATTTTTGGCTGTTCTGTTTTGTTGGTTTTGCCTTAGTTTCGATTTTGGATGGAGTTCATGATGGGATTGATTCAAGGCAGTGGGGATATGCTCTGATTTTGGATCGTAACACCTATTCGCTGGATTTGTGTCTCTTCTTGGCAGAGATTTGCTATCTGTGTAGGAAGCGGATCAAGGATTGAGAATCAGCTTTTCTGGGGTATTGATTTGGTAGGTTGGGGCTCTAAACAAGCGATTGAGGTAAGAGTAGATGTATTTTTTTGTAATTGATTAATGGATGATGATATTAGTATCCTTGGATTTCTGTTCGGGATTGGATCCATGGAGCGGTAAGTGGAATAGGTTGCTGTTCTTCAAGATTGGAAAACTCTTGTGTCTTCGAATTTTGATTTGATCCGTGACTAGTTTGGGGTTGAGCTTGTGTTCCGTTTTCGTTCAGTTTTGATGTTGTCAGATCGATCTGTGTGGATCAGTTTCCTTTTGTTTCAAATTGAAGTTGGAATTAGTCCAAATGTCTTGATGATGCTATTGAGTTGAGTTAGCTGTTGGGTGCTGTGGATTTGTGTTGATAGGATCATTATGAGAATTTATCTCTGCTCGAACAGATTTTAGATATTAGCATTGATTTGGTGACACTAATTGATAATGGATTGAGTTTGATCTTGGGTGTATAGGTTTGATCGATTGTGGTTGGGGCAGCAGCTCTACTTGGGATCACTTCTGGGTTGGATTTGTATTGGTAATATGACAAATAGGGAGTATACCTTTGGAGATTGGGGTATGTTGGGATTGATCATTAGGATTAGGATGATCCTAATGAAGTTGTGTTATATTAGCTATTTGGTATTTGTGTAAATAGCTAATTAATCATGCTTTTGATACAGGACTCTGACTGGGTTGCTCCGTGTGGTCGTGCGACTTCATTCTCTATACGGACTACTCCTACTTTGAGGCGGGTACCCTTTGACTTATCTTTTAGATATGGTCATATTGCTATGCATGGTTGGTTATAGATAGCAGTAAGATTATACGCTAGCCTTGTTTATTATGCCTGTCCTGGATACTTGTTAGTTATCCCTGAGTTATTATGCCTGTTCTGGATACTTGTCTGTTATCCCTGAGTTATTATGCATGTTCTGGATACTTGTTAGTTATCCCTGAGTTATTATGCATGTCCTGGATACTTGTTAGTTATCCCTGAGTTATTATGCCTGTTCTGGATACTTGTCTGTTATCCTTGAGTTATTATGCATGTTCTGGATACTTGTTAGTTATCCCTGAGTTATTATGCATGTTCTGGATATATGTTAGTTATCCCTGAGTTATTATGCCTGTTCTGGATACTTGTTAGTTATCCCTGAGTTATTATGCCTGTCCTGGATACTTGTTAGTTATCCCTGAGTTATTATGTATGTGTATCTATCATACACCATCCTTGCACTGTTGCATGCCGGCGATCAGCGACTCCCTTGTGGTTGAGCCTAATCGTCTTCCGGTACATGACATGCACACACGGCCACTCATGGGTTAGTGGATACCGTAGATGTGTGCATTTGCCCTGTATTGCTCCGTTCGACCACTATGAGGAGGGTGAGCGCGAGCGTGGTAGCAAGCAGGGATCCCTTCTCGTACTGAGCCACGAGGAGATGAGAGCTTGACTCCCCATTGCTTGGGGTCGGAACGGAGTCTCCACCAGCATCCTGTCCACCCGGTCACTCAGGAGCAGTGATGGCAGGGTGTACAGTTGTCAGAGCCCTACCCGTTCAGACGTCCCTATGACAGGTGTACGATGATCTGTCTGGGTCAGGGTGACACATGTCATTGCACCATGTGCATACTTTGCATCGTGCATTGTTTGCTGCACTTATTTGCTGCACTTGTTTGACATCGCATATACTGGAGACTTGTTATTTGAGATTATATGTCTAATGA